>VXBI01008693.1:94801-226383 GCA_013397375.1 Toxostoma redivivum | reverse complement strand
TCAATTTTCTGCTTTTCTTCAAAACATGAAATAAATCCCGCCCAAACCCCCACACCTAGTTATGATATTGCACAGGCTTCTGTTTGGGACATACATAATGAATTTGTTTGAGAACAAACACAAGAATTCTACTAATAAACATAAAATTTACACTTTGTAATTACTTATTATTCCAATGACTGCACTAAAATTATTCAAATTGTAGCTTTTTAATTTTTTAAATCAAGACTGAGCATGATCACAGACTTGGATAAAGCTGTTCTAGGGTACATCTGTTCTAAGATTTCTTTTTTTGGTAAATATCAGTGAAATTTAGGATTACCTTCTCCCTTGGTCTTCTTATGAAAAAGTTTTTTTTCCTTCTTCTCAAGGTTTTTTATTGTTTTGGTTTGGGTTTTTTTTTTCAAAAATAAAGACATCTTACAGACAACCTTCTTTGATTCTTTCTTGTTTTAACATTGTTTTATCTGCTGTCACTAATGTGCTGATATTTCCATCCCAATCTATCTACAGACTGGTTTATGCAAACTGCTTTGAATCAACCTTTTGTCCCCTGCTAGCCTCTGACCATTTCTACCTGCTGGCTCTTATTTCCCTGGAAAAGTTACAGGGAAAAATCTCATTTTCTTCACAGCCACTTGTACCACCACCTTTGGATGGATGTTTATAAGCAAAACAAGCAAGCTGATACATGATCATTGATCTCTCATCACTACTTTGATCTTGAACTTCTATTTACTATTTATGTCTCTTACCTATATTACTCATATTCAGATTACTAAAATCTTCTGTATTACCTCTCCTTTCTCTTACAGCAAAAAGCTGATATAGCATCAGCTCATCTCACTCAATATGAATATTATATCCAAAACAGGCTCTGCTTTTCTTCAGCTAGAATTGTATTTATTCTCCTCATTAAATTCTCTGTAGCAGAAAAATAAAGTTCTTCTTTTCTTCCTTTTCTCAATACTAGTGTGGCTTTGGACATTTTGTTTTTCCAGTGATGTTCATTTTCCCATATAGTGTCCAGATTGCAGTTAAAAATAGTTTTCTGGTTAAAAATAATGCAGCTAATTAACAAATCAATGCTTAGTTGTACACATTTTATTAATAATACTGAACTATGACAATTTAATTTGGAAAGTCAGAAAAAGTATCACTACCCATGATGCTTTCTTTTACAAAAATATTCTTCTCAAATTAAGTAGTAATGTTAGGATTGTCTCCTTCATTTACTTAAAATTAAGTTCTGAGAAAATTTAAATGGTTACTGCTAATTAACTGAATAAATAAGGTTTACAGAAACTTATGGAGCTTTTAATTGTTGTTTCAGGAATCTTAAAACAGAATTAATTTTATTTATTTTTTAAACTAAATTTTAAGTGGCAATGTTCCTTGAATTGCTGTGCCTTGAGATCGAGGTACTACAATGTGTTTTCAAATCATACCAAAAAATCCCTCACCAAACTTTTCTTTCCCCCCTATTTCACTATTTTCCCTAGTGATACTGTTGCACATATTTCTTACACATATTAAGATCAAGGTTCACAAGAGAATTTCAATTTGCTGGTCGGGCTAGCTACAGGGAATAGGCACATAGAAACTGCCCCATAGCAAATAGCTAGGTCACCATTTATTTTACAATCAGTTTGGGTTTATTGGTCTAAATGTACCCCAGCAGTCATGCTGCAATCTTCAAAAAGGAAAGAAAGGCAAAGAATGTTGATTTCACCATAGAAAAATAAGGAACAATAATTCATTGTAGGAGACATCTGCACCTCTGGTCCAGAAAAGCCATTTCTTAATCCTGCTGGCAAAGAAATATGTACACTAATGAATCCATACTTTGTGTTTTTCCTGACACATATGACACTTAGAGATCACTAATGCCAGAGTACACACAGCACAGAAACTTTACCCTTAATTTTGCTTTAAAGTCTTAAAAGATGACCTTAACGCTTCTGATACAATTATTAGTCTGATTTAAGGATCATACTGCTCTTCTTGTTACAAGAACTCTTGTTTAGAGTTTTGTACTAGATCCAGGGTGAAGCTATTCAAAACTTTCCACTATTAATTAGATAACGAGAGTTTTAATTTTGGCCTTGGCCTGATTATAATGATTCTGCATTTAAATGACATACTGCCTTTCTGGAAAGGAGTTTGTCTATCTGTAGACATGTAGGAAAAGTTTGTATGCATACACAGGTCAAGAGACAAGAGAAGCTACTATTCTGGGAAGCTATCACACTCCTCAAAACACGTGATAGACAACAGCACACAGCCACTAGTAGAAATAACAAGTCCTGAGAGTGGTGAAAGAAATCAGCCCTCTTCTAGTTAAAGATTCTTAGAGTTACACAAAACCTGACCCATTTTTGTGAAAGCCGACAGTCAGGCCCTAGAGATCAGGATAGGGCAAAGGCAAAACAGGCAATTTTGACTGGGAACAACAAGGTGGAATAAGCCTTCAATACACTTTCCCACTCATTTCATAGAATCATTTAGGTTGGAAAAGAAATTTAAGATCATCAAACCAAGAGATTTCCTACTTTTTTTTCATCTGGTTTCCTGAAAGAAGGAGATGCTGTAGGAGAGCAATTAAATCTGAAATTAGAAGATGGTCCTATCAGGGGTAAGACTGACTCTTTCTCCATATTAGAAGTGGATGATTCCCAATGCTCTGTCAATTCTATTCTGAAGGAGCTATGTCAAACATAAGAAAACATCCAGAAAATGTCAAGCCTGAAAGAGTAACTAAAATTTTTATACTGTGGGCCAACTTACCAGAAGACTTGGAAAAAGCCAGTATGAAGAGGAAAGCATTATCTTCCATTAAAAGAAAAACAACAAAACAAAACAAAACAAGTTCTATAAAGGTATTCATTCATTACTCTTATGGAAAAAATACCATTCTACCCTAATGTAGAGTGTCATTAGGTGTCTAACTGATCCCTGCTATTAAAAAAACCCAACTTTCTTGTTCACCCCAAAAATTATTTAATGTGGTGATGTTTTAGTCTCCACACTGACCACGTGAGAAGACATGAACCTGTTTGCCAAATCACAAGTGCTCTTTCATAAGCCTGCCAGTTTCATAACTTGTCTTTTTTCTTGTTTAATATTTGCTCAATTTCAGTTTTGAACAGCCCATAAACACAAGGCCTCTCTTTCCAGATGATTATGCTCTCCATGAGAAGAGGCCATAAACAACCTCTTTGAAATTAAGAAACACAATAAAATACTCCATGGCATACTTGAGTCAGTCTTTCCAAGGTGTAAAATTTCTTATTAGGATTTCTACCACAAAGCAGTAAAATGATAATAATTTGCCCTAACCAGAAATTTAAATATGATATTATTTGTAGTTTGTTTATATTTTCATTTGTGAGGCTTTGTCAACCATGCACACACTAGAAATTATTTTGAGTGAAAAATTATCAAAGCCAAAATTCAGCTAAAATTGCTTTCTTTTAGAAATCAGCACATCCAGAATCACACTGAAACCAAACTTACAATAGCTTTTGAATGTTTCTTGGGTATGAGAGAGAAGCTTGGCCAGGCTGTATAGAACGGACTCAGAGCAATGGAAAGAAGCTCTCCTCTTAGTTAAACAAAAACTTAATTTTACGTAACATGTCAGGATTTTCATGATTTAAAACAAGGAAACCATTAACTTGAATTTTTGGTGATCAGAGCATGGGTTAAATAGTAACCCAGCTCAGTGGTTACTGCAATTACTTGCATTTGGTCTAGGAAGACCCAAATCAAGATCCATCTGTAATCAGCCATGTACTCAGCTACATGAGGAAATTCGCTTCCTATTTTGGTATGGATCTCTTCCCTAGCTCTCACCAGAAATTCTATCAAACACCCACAATGTAACACCTTCAAAAGAAAACTTTGTTGAAATGGGTAAAAATCCCTTATAGTGCAATGAAGCAATGTTTTCTAGTGAAAACTCTTGTAATATTACCTCAGCTCCAGTTTCATCCAGGTTTTTAACTGAATGCCACTTTTGAAACCATTATAATTTACAATACAATATATGGTAATAACCTAGACTAGTTTGGAAGTTCAGTATATATTTTTTGCAAATCTTTTAAAATCCTTTATAAATATGATTGGAACATTTAAATGACATCAGACAAATCATGGTTTCACCAGAATATCACAATCAAAAATTGGTGAAAAATCTTCAATCCAATATTGTTCATTTTTATCTTGAAGCAAGTGAGAAAGTGTGCTTTAACTTCTTCTTGCTAAACAAGGCTGAAGTCTTCCCAAATCTGAATCCAAACTTAGGATAGCTCAACCTTAATTTTATATATTATGTGGTTAATAAGTTAGACTGCTCTTCATGGAGCTTCCCATAATACAGCACGCTTGAATTTCAGTGATAAGTATGGGAAATTATTTATTTTCTGGCATTTCTACTCATATCATACTTTCTAGGGGTGGACCTTCAGATTTCCTTTTATCTACTCTAAACATAGAATAGAAAAGCAATAATGCCCATCTTTTGAAGAAACTGAAAGCCTCTCCTGATCTGAGGCTCACAGACTAAAATGATATTTTCTTTTTCCAGATACTAGAAAATGCACTGCAGCTTCCAGGTTAAGAGGAAGAATCCCAAATAGTTTTCCTATCATTCTTCTATGTTGAAATAATCTGACAACAAAACCTGCTGCTACAGCTGCTAAACATACTTAATAATGCCACAAATACTGCAGATCAATAATGCAATGCTTTTTATATTTCCCAAGCCTTTCTCATTGATGAATGAGTGCAATTGTTTTTTTAATCATTACAAAAGATCTTCAGGGTTACTTTTCTTCATACCAGGTCTTCATCAACACCTGGGTACCATATTTCTTTTCATACTGTAAATCACAATATTAATGTGACTAATTTTAATTTCTAATTAAATGTATTTGTAATTTAACATGCCTTCAGCTACCACACGGCTTCATATTTCTAATGCAATTTGCATAAATACTTAAAGATCTTGAAGCCCAAAGGGTGCTTTGCCTTTTTATCAATAGCCTTAATCTGCTGGAAGTTGCAGGTATACTTATAAACTGCCAGTGTTTTGTTCCTTATGCTAAGGTAGGATGTGTCACACACTACAGACAGCAACAGTATTATATGCTGGACATATAGGAGGATCTTTTCAATACAAAGCAGTTTTTCTGTTTAATGCTTTACAACAGGAAAACAGCAGAACATTTCCCAATCATTTTAGCGGCAATTACAGTAACTGGATTATCAATAAACAATGATTGAAGCATTTCTTACATCTGCTGATATTTTCCTATATGAACAGTCCTGTTCTTTATTAGATACTGTTTGGCTGGTGGATTTTTGGAGAGTTTGTTGTTCTTTTAACAAAAAATTGCCGTACAATGATTTGCCATTGGCTACCTATTGTTTCTTGAGGAAACTCCTCCAAAACAAACAATATTTTAAGGAAGGAAAAATCAGATCAGAGAGTAAACCAAAACATGCAACTATAGCAACACGTTGCTGCTGACACCTGGTTTTTCAAACTGGCTGGCATCACTGGGCTGCTCAGTTTCACCCTAAAAAGAGTAACTATCACTGCTCTGCTCAGAGAGCAGCCAGAAATGCTGTTGATTTCCTTCTGTTTTGACAGGAGAAAAATATTTCCAAAGATCCTATTATTGTTAATGACACATATATCTAATGTGTGCACATATATGCATGTAAATATTACACATATAAAAAAGTTTTTAGCAGGCCTGATTCCTTCCTAATTAGGCCTTTTGAATTGCTGCCATCTGCTTCAACAGGGACAAACACATATTCAATTCTCCTCATGAAAAATCAGTGAGATCTATGTAAGGGCGCTGATTTTCTTGTCATGGAAATCAATAACAAGATATCAATAGGTTTCCCTAAATGTAGCTTAGTTATTAAAAAAAAAAAATAGGTCAACATGATCTCATACTATTTGTTTCAAACTACTCTTTTACTGACTTTTTAACCTATTACAAACTTTATGTTATTTTTTAAAAACAACTAATAAATATCATCTTTGAAAATAAAATTTTCCTTCCAATTATTAATATTATTTTAAAACATGGCATCATTTGCTTTTTTTTTTTCTTTTTCTTTTTCTTTTGTTTGTATGCACAACCGATGCACAAATATGCAGATCATTACTATAACTGCTTTGGTAACATTAGCATCCCAAAAATAAATGTTAAAAAGTTATTAATAACTTCAGAGTGACTGAAAATACAAAAATAGAGCAAGAAAATACAGAATGTGAGTTTTGATTACAATCTCCCAATTTTTGTTCATTATAAGTTATTTTCATGTGTCAGTCCAAATGGAAATCGATACGGTGTGTTTGGCATATATATTTGAAGAGTGCATCCTTGCTTTGTACTTAAAGGAAGAGTTCCTTCCTGTGTCCATATTTATCATTAGCTTTCTGAATCTAGAGAGTACTTGTATTTTCAGTTTGCATATACAAAACCAAAGAGGCACTGGGGTTTCCTGCAGCAAGCCTAAGTGTACTAACACAGCTGCAAGATCATACAGTGTTGAAACCATCTTTGACCTTTCTGTTAGTCCTCTTAGAACAGAAAATAGTCTTTCCTTTGTAGGAGAAGTTGTTTGCCACCAGATGCTTGTAATAGGAGGGCTGGCCTCTTGGAGGCTCAGCTTTGCCACTGAAGCTGTATGCATTGCCAAGCAAGTCACCTAATCCCTAAAGATTGTTTAAACGATTTGCAAAGGAGAGACCAGGGCAAGTGAGTCTATTCTGACTTTTAAGCTTTCCTGTGAAAATTTGCAAAAGTAATCTACCCTATCCCCACAGATTGAACTCTTTCTTGCTTTATGTTTTTCTAAGGCTTAATAATATCTAACTTAGACTGTCAAAAAACCTAACTTTCCTCAAACTACACTCACAAACTTTTAGTTATATTTACTGCTCGGACAATTTCCACTATATTTAGGTGGGCAATTAATAACTTTATCCAATTATTCCTTTTGTTAACCTACTCCTTTAATGATTTACCTGCTTTCAATACCTACAGATATCCATTTTCTCATGTGTTGAGCAAGTAATCTAGCAATGCATGCTTAACCAATTTATTCCTTACATCAAGAAAAATCCATCTCTCATGCTTAACCTGATTGCACTTCTGATGCATTTCACAGAGGTGCTGCAGGTCTTGATTGTACCTGTCAAACTCAGCACTGGGACAACTTCAAAGGGTCTTCTAGGAGTAAAAGTTGCTTTCTCCTTGCTCTCTTTGTACTCAGACTGGTACATTGTGTGCCCTCCATTCTCCTAGCCCAAGGAGCTCAAGAAGAATTAGGAAAGCATATCTTCATTGCAGAGATGGAAGGAAAGAAAGTAAAACACTGTAAGACAGGACCTCATGTCTGCTGTTATCACACCCTATCCTGCTATGCTGCTTTTTCTTTTCTCGCTACCACTGCACTTTCCTCAGGAATATTCCCTTTCCGAACAGTTGTCCATATGACTACCCTTAAAGTCTCAGTAGGTGGTTCTTATTTTTTAAACCTACTGAAATGTTCCTCCAATGCATTTATTCCTGCTTGTGGTTACAGCAGTTGCTCCCTCTTGAAGATTTGTACTGCTTTGGTGAGCTACTACATAATAATGTCCAGTAGCCAAGCACCCACACAACTATTCACTCACTCCCCTCTCCCACAGGATGAGACAACAAACACAGGGAGACATGGCTTGTGGATCAATATAAAGGCAGTTTGATAAGGGAAGCATAAGATGCATATGCAAGCAAACCAAAATAAGGAATTTTTAGCATCACTTCCCATCTTCAAGCCAACTCCAGGGCGGTGAAGCCTCACTGTGCATAACAGCTACCTGAGAAGATGAACACCACAGACACAAATTCATCCTTCTTTCTCCCTGCTTTTAATGCTGAACACTACATCATATGTATGGATTATCCCTTTGGTCAGTTAGAGTTAGACATCCTAACAGCATCAATTTGGGTTTGAAGGGACACTAAGACCATCTAGACCAGGTTGCTTAGAGCACCAGCTAACCTGCACTAAACATTTCCAGACATGGGGCATCCACAACTTCTCTGTGCAACCTATTCTGATGCCTTACCACTCCCATGGTAAAGAATTTTTTCCTACTATCTGATCTAAGCCTATTCTCTTTCATTTTGAAGCCATTTCCTCCTTCTCCTATCATTACAAACTCTTGTGAATAGTCTTTCTCCAGGGAGGTTTTACAGAGAGACTGTCTCTTCCAAGCTTCTTGCCTGTCTAACACAGACACTGTGCAAGCACTGTTCTGTGATAGCCAAAATGCTGGGGTGTCATCAGAATTGTTTTAGTCACAAATCCAAAACACAGCATCATATGTGCTGCTGTGAAGCAATTTGTCTCCAGCTGCCAGCCCCAGTACTATGATTCCGACCTACAACTTAAGAAAGCGAGTGGAGGACCCACACATCTGTAACATTGCTTGAGCTCCCTTTTCACACAGACAGGTAGCTCTGCTCAACTCACAGGCCTGACAGTCCCAGCTCATATGCTTCTTCTGCATTCAAGCACAGTATCCTTTTTATCATTCCAATATACCAATATAAAACATTACTCTGAAGATTGCTGAAGAGAAATCTCAGCAAAATAAAAGCATAAGCAAAGAGACTTAGACAAGCACAAAATAAATACAAGTGGCTACATGTGGGATAAGAAAAATTAAATCATCCCCTTTTTTTTGACATTTTCTTTTTTGGCTTTAGACCAAACTCTTATTCATAGATTAAAATCAGCTTTCATATTTACTTTTACCCACATTTACTTCATTCATTTATTTGTTGGGTTATTTAAGTATTTCTCAGCACTACATTATCTGAATGCTTAATCACATACTTTGATCTCTGAGTTTTCAGGAAAGCTGGAGGGTCCTCAGAATTCATGTGGATATTAAAATGTTCTCTTTTGCCATAAAATCAAGTTGGTGGATGATTACTTCAATGTGACACCTTCTATAAGCTTACCATCATGCCTTCACTTTAAACATTGTAAGTCAATGAAATTATATTGCAGACATTGACAACACATACAATTTTGCCTGTTTGATATCCCATTACTGCAATAGCAGCAGCAATGGTTTTGGAAAAAGCTTTTTTTTCCCCAATAAGCATGTGCTACCAATTTTGCACTCACAAGTAGGGCATCTTCGTAGGGAGCACTATAAGGCCACTTAAGTGACTATCACAAAGTATTTGTTGTTTCCAAGAGAATGTAAAGTAGTACACCCACAGACCTACATAGAGAATTACTAGTAAAAGATAACCAGCAACTCCTACATGGAATCAAAACACTTCTACACAAAATTGATTCACTTGTGCAGTCAAAATAGCATTAAATGTTCTCAGACTTGATGCTTATCTAGGATATGAGATCAATTTTGTATCACCAAGATATATGCACAGATATTCCCTATGTAACTCACCAAAGTACAGCAGAAAAGAGAAACTGTAGTCTGCACATAAGTAACACTACTTTTACAATTCTACCAGCAGTTTCCAAACTTCCCTTTGCTCACTTTTCAGCTCGAATCCTAACACACACACAACAAAATTTCTCTTGGGCTCAAAACTGTCTCTTCATGAGGAAGCCTAGAAATTCATAAGCTTTGAACTCCAAAGGGAATACCTTGAGGGGCACGGGGAAAGGGGAGAGCAGGAGGGGGAGGAAAAGGGGAAGGGGAATAATCCAAATTTTGGAGGACTGTGAGTATTAAGCATCAAATACCAATCTCATTCTATTTCAAGTCCAAGTGTTATATGGAACAGAAGTTAATAAAGGAAGAAAAAATCTAAAGCTACAATAATATATTAAAAAAAAAAAATTAACAAAACAAAAAAAAACCCCAGATGGACTCCTTTTCAGCTTTCTAAGATCATACATTCAGTGTGAAGAAACATTGAATTCTGTTCCATGTATCAGTTAAAGAAAAGCTACTGAGAGGCTATGCTGTAACCCACTTGGATTAATCAGCAACTCACCAGGGATCGGGGTGCATTAACATGAATTGCATGCTTAAGCAGCAATTCCCTGGTCTTCATCACATCAAAATCTGCCTTATCTGGTAGTTTAAAGCATTTATAATTTTAGAACTCTCACATGGCCAGATGTACAAAATTTCACTGAGGGAACTGTTCCCAGCTTTACATAATTTCCCAACCTGTCTGATTCCAGCAGAGCAACTGAGTAACAGGAGGAGGACAGACAATCTAACCATACAAACAGTTGAACATATTGCTCAATTGGGCTGCTTTTCTGAATAAAAGTTCTAGCTGCAGACTTCCACTATTTTTTATTATGTTTTTACTAAGAAGAAGGGGGGGGGGCGGGGGAAGGGAATGAATGTGCTCTTATGAAGAGAAATTGTTAAGTGAAAATACATTAGGTTCCACCTCTCTCTCACAACTACTATCACAAGCAAGGCAAAGCTTTGGAAAGACACATATTTCCTTTCATATCAAAGGTGTCTGGAAGGCCACAAACAAAGAAGACATGGACAAGTGACAACACAAATGAACACTTGTGCTGGGCTTCCAACCCCAATGTTTAGAGGTCACTCCATGTGACTCGTGTCATTCCATCTACACAGTGTTTTTCTCCTACATGAACTAGTGTCTGTACACATCCCTAGTGGTCATTTAAGAAAAGATGACAACATACTGAAAAGGACTAGTAAAAGCCCAACCAGATATCTCAAATTTGTTGTGACAGAGTAACTGAACTGCTGTGGTGAAAACAAAGCCATATTTATACTGTGGTTAAATTATGGCTCTAAAATATTGTAGTCATTTATCTATAGCATATATCTAAAGCATGTAACCTTGGACTAATCATACATACTGAAATCAAGATGGTGACATTTAAAGATCTACTGGACAAACAAATGTGTAACACAGAAGGCACAGTTGTGCACAGTTGTGGTGTCTTCTAGTCTATACCACCAAAAGTCTTTCACCTCAAATGGCTCTGAGTCGGATAAATACTTTTTGCACTATAATCCAGTGAAAAATTGTAGAACGCTGCACTGACAATGAATGTAAAAGTTAAAGAACAAATGGGTTTGTGTTTATTTACTCTCCAAAAGTATTTCAAAAATTTGCTGGGTTTCACTCTTAATGTCTCTACAGACTCAAACTAGGATCTCACTATTAAAGAGGGTTCTCTCTTGCATTGTGTATGACATTAACATCATTAATAAATTATGACCTCAGTAACACCTATTCTAAAGCTTTTGCTTTCACTAGGGTTCTTCAAGTGTAATTCAGCACTTCATTTAGGGCATTGAGATTGAAAAGGCAAACTAGAAAGTGGAACACAGTTTGTAACATCGTTGTGACAATGCACAGCTGAGTCCCTTTTAGTATCCCAGCTGGTGTCATGGATACAATTGTAAAATCTGACTTTGCGGAGTATGCATGCTCTGCACAGGTTTGCACTAATATGATACTTTTAACAAAGAACAATGTGCATAGATATTACCTAGAAAACTATTTCAATACAGAGCACAAAAATCGTATTTCATAGCAAAGTCACATTTTTATCTGCTGTATTGCTTCAAATCCCATCATTTTGGCTTGATCCATTTATTTGCAAGGAAAAAAATTAGCAAACCAGATACATTCTAAATACCAAAGAGAAAAGCTTACACTAAACTTGGGGAAAATTTGTCAGGCAATTCCTGTTAGCAATTCACAAGGGCAGAGGAAAAAAGTTTGTACTCTGAATTTTTTCACCTATGACTAATAGGCCTTCAGTTTCCTTGTAGCTCAAGAAAACTTCTTACCAACACTGAATATCCTTATATAATATGAAAATATTTAACATGCTAGAGCTTGAGTCTACTAAAAGAAATAAACTGTGAGCAAACAACATTATGAGTATAGCTAGTCTGAGAGGAATTCCTACTTTACCTTCTCAACAACTTCTGGAGAGCATTCAGATCAGGTATTGTAATAAAACCCAGTTAAAAACATGAAGCTTCTCAAAATGCTGAACAACTATAACTGGTCATTCACTTGGAGGAAAGGACTGAAAGCCATGAAAACAATAGACTCCAGCCTAGAGAGTTCATTTCTTATGTCAAATTTTAAAAGCTTGAGGTACAGGTATAGCGTGAGTGAAGACTAAACGCATTTGCCAGATTTGTACTCCCTAAGAGAAAACTGGAGGAGCTCTAACCTGTTCACAGTGACCGTACCGCCATCCAGAGGTAGACTGCAGCTTAAAACTAAGTGAAGTTGTCTTGACCTGGCATGAAGCAAAGACCCTCCTTTAATCAACATTGCAGGCTCCAGTTCTCAGGGAGCCATGCAAGGGATGTGGCAGTGGAATTCTGCAAGGGTTGGAGGTTTATCCACAGTTCCAAGCATGCATTTGTGGAAGAATAGCCTCCAAGCATGTTTTTTTAGTTTAGCTTGTCAGAAAAGGGAATTAGCTGTGTACCAGCAGTCTCACTCTTCAGGATGATTAAAGGCATGCACACAAAGCTTTGGGGGGGAGAATTCCTGTTGGTCTAAAAAAACCCCCAAACCAACTAATAGCATGGAAATAAGTGGGAACACAACTTTCATTAAAGTGTTCAAGACACTCTGAGATTTTTTTTTTTGGATGCTAACCTGAGAGACTGAGTCTAACCAAGAGATCTAGTTAATGGAGAATGCCAGGAAATAAGATTGGCGTTCATACCTTTCCTTTTCAGGCTTCTCTGGTGAGCATTTCAGTTTATAAAGGGAAGACAAAAGACGGAGGACTGTATCCTTTTCTTTTTATCTCATTCAGCATGTAGAAGGAACTCAGAGATAAAATGTGAGAGATCATGTAGACCATAGGAGAAGGTAGAAATTAGATAGCATAAGAAAGTGAGCTGATGTCTGGTTCTTGACTGTGGTCCAAAAAGCTGACCTGTATAATATATTTGGTATTTGCATCTGGCACCAGTAATTAAGGAGTCAATTTAGAGCTTATTTATCCAGATTAATACAAGTGCATTCTTATCTCTTGACTTAAACTGAGAATAGAGTCATTGCAATAAACATCTAGTGTTGAAATATGCAACAAGGTATCTTACACTTTTACATTAAGAATCAAGAAATGCAAAGTATTTAATAATATTCCTACCTTCTTAATATAGATTTGCATGCATGGAATTCTTATATCTGAAGCACCTAATGTAAAAGGTAATAGGAGATGAATATTTGTCTGGTGAAACAACACAAGTCACAGAAGACATTCCTACTCCATGCAGTGCATTACTTTCTATTATCTCATTCTGTAGAATGGAGGATTGACATGAGATATCTGTACTACTACCAATAGTTTATAGACTCTTAGCGTAAGTGGTGTATCAAATTGCTCAGATGGAAAAAGCAAAGGGCATTGAATAATTATTTGGAATTCAAACATGATAATACGTGTGTACAATCACATCCCTTCTTCAAAAGGAAATCTTTTGTCTGCTTGTTACCCACAGCCAATGCCACTGAAGACTAGAGAGATGAAGAAAGAATTCACTCTGGATGAGGACAATCAATCAAAATCTTCTCTGGAACTAGATATGCCTTTAGAACAGATCAATAAATGCTACATGTTGATCTACATCAGTAGAATCATGAAGACAGCATCAAAATGATACATATATACATATTAACTACTGCACATGTGTATTTATTTACATAGTAATTCTACATAAAACTTTTGAGTTTTTTTTCATTGATGCATGCCCATACATAAGCTGACATTGACCAAGACCCTCTTACTGCTCTATCAACCTGAAATTCTGCAAGAGAAAGAAACAGAGAAGTGAAATATTAATGGAAAGTGGGATTTTCCTCACAATAGTCTCAATAAATATGTCGGTCAGGAGAAAAAATAGGTCAAAAATAGAAAGCTTATATCTCCAATATCAAAGAAAAGAATGTTTGTGTCAAATCTATTGGAGAAATTGCCATGAATGGTTCATCTGTGTGAAAATATGGTCCTTGCAATGCTGCTAAGATCAGCGAGACCTAGGATGATATGTTGAATAAGCAGGTTGCAGAAGTTAAAAATATCCATGGGAAGCTTTAATTTACATGTCTGTTTTTCAGTATTTTAAAATGGGTAGGAGAGAAAAGTGTAAAAAATTGCTTTTTAGGACCATTCATTAGTTAGTATAAAAAGGAAAGTATATTAAATGTGAATATTAAGGCAAAGTCCTTATAAATGACATTCAATGTTTTCCCAGTGTGTAAAATTTTTCATTTGAATTAATCTGTTTCCTCAGTTTTGGATCATTTGTGTTTCTTTTCCTTGTGGCCCATATGCTCCTGCTGTTCTATGCACAGTTCATCTTCCAACCTTTTCTAAATTACTCAGAAAGATAAAGTAAATTGAAATATACAGTGCATTTAAACTAGAGAATTGAAAAACCATCTTTTTATTAGCCCCATATGTAAGGCCTTATCAGGGAAGCATACTCTAATTCACCACCTAATTCTGCAAAAATCTTTGCATAGAAAACCAGTTGCCTTGTTCCTTCTTTTGCAAGCAAGAATTTTACTATAAACCTCAAAAACATTTGCATGAGTGAACACTTGAGAACTTAACCCTGTTGGGGGTGGCTGTAAAAATCAGCTGATGTCTCTGAGGAAGTCAAAGGAGGCTGCATGGGTTTAACTCAAAGAAAGTACTCTAAAGGGCAGCAGTCATTGGGTCTACTGCAAAACCCATAATTTAACTCTCAGTGACTCTTCAGTGAGGATTGTGCCAGACTTATTGTACAAAAAAGGTACACACCTCAATTTTAGCTAAATAAAGATAGTTCTTCTACAAATTAACAATTGAATTTGTATGAGCATGGTTTATCACCTTCCTATATTTGCAGCCAAAGCAAAGAGAGAAATACTGTACTCAGGTGTGTCTAGAGAAAAATATTACAGTATACAGTTGTGGTATTTTCTTTCTACCCCTTTTCCATACAACCTTCCAATTTATCACAGGTTGTGCTATTGTTGGAGTTTTATATAAGCTACCTGCAATTGCTTACTCTTTCCATTAACTGCTAGACACCTGTTTTCCAGTGCAATGTGCTTACTGCAATGGCTTTTATTGTCAATATTTTAATTTTAAAAATTCAATTAATTAATTAACTTCTATGTTTTATCAAAAAGTCTTAAGTGGAAAATGTTTAACACATCCTGGAATGTACCACTAAGGACCACTAAGAGAAGAAGCTGAGGTGGAGGATGTTTTGCTTTTAATTTTAATGAGAATAATAGAAGCTGAAGTGTCCTTACTCAAAGCATACACGAAAACAAAAAAAAAATCATTTCAGGTAAACATAAATTCTGCTTGAATTGTAAATGACCCTTCTAGCGGAAATCAGATTAAGGTAGAAGCTTAAGTTGTCTTCTGTACTTAGTCTTCTTTGCAGTATTTTTCAGAATCCAGCAAACAAATTTAGACCTGAACTGTAGAAAAACTACCATTTCTAGTGATCTACTCACAAAACTGCAATTGCTCTGTATTTAAGATATTTATGCAAAAAAAGTCTGTCAAGACCTTGGTTTGTTTCTTTGGTTTGGCATTGTGGATTGTGTTGATGGAATAAATTTGATGTATTAACTGTCATTAAAAGGACATTTTTAATAACAGATTGAAAAATGCAGTGGGTTGGGTTTGCTGCTTCCCCCTTTCCTCCCTCATAGCCACTGGTAGACATTTACTTATGCAGCGATGTGGGATAAACAGTCTTCAATATCTCAACACTTCAATTTGTGAAATAGAAGCCCAGAAAACACAGGATACTTCATTTCTCTAAAATCTACTGAAAGAGAATAGCTGTAGGAGTGGGGGAGCAGAGTATTTAGCTATTTTAGCTTTTATAACCATGCAATCAAATAGTTTAAATCCCAGATTCAAGTGGCTTTCTCATTTACAAAGCTCAGTCTGATAGCTGACTTGCTTTGAAATTGAAAACAGTGTCAGGACATGGATCTGTTAGGGCACTGTAAATTTGGAACAACTCCATCAACTGCAAAGTAGTTAAAATCATATACATCAGGGATTAGGAATTGGCCTATAATTTGCTTTAATTCCTTAACTATTTCAAGACAGAGATAAACCTCCTCCATATCAGTCAACTATTTGCTGTCACTAATGTTACAGCTAGTCCGACTCACTGATCACATTCTTCCCGATTGCTTCCCTCTTCCTACAGAGATAACTATTTACAATAAAGGCAAAACAACGTATGGTCTTTCACCTGCCCGGAAACTTTAAGGAGAAAATTATCAAAGCAATCCTGTACCAAGTATCCATTTGCTACTCAGAAGAATGAAGCTTCTTAACCAAAGGCAGATAAGAACTTGTTTTAATTTGTGGATATGTGAACAATTTCTAAATTAAGGAATAGGCTATAATGAGAATAGAGGACTAGGAAATTAACAGTAGAAAGTATTTTTTATAGAACAGATAATCCCACATGATTTTGAACCAAATGATTTAGTAGTTCCCTAATCATATTTTAAGCATTATCTAAATGCCAGGCAATTACAACTCTACAGAAACAGAATAAAAACTCAGTGTAATTAACATTCGAAGTAGCTGCTAATTTGTCCATTTATTCGCAGCTTATGCAACTTCATAATAGAGTTCGTCAGACTAAACTGTTTAGATATGCAGTCCTTGTGCCAGCAGTTATTAAAACAAACAACACATTTATAGTACGTCTTTCAATCTGCTCAAGCTGAGCAAAAGCACATTTGAAGCTCTGAGACTCGCACACAGTGTCCACTTTAAATAGAAAAATCTCATTGATTGCATGAAACTCGGGTCTCATTTTTGTCCATCGATCCCCCTGGTGACCTTCTACAGCATCAAAGCCCAGAGCGAACCCAATCTGACCCCGACTTTATGTGCATTATTATATTGAGAGACAGGAGCTACTTACAGTCCATGCCATTGTCTCCGTAGATATGTAATAAAGTATTCTAGAACTGCTCCTGCAGAGAACACTTCATGCACTCGGCATTTCCTTTACACTGTCTCTGTCTCTCTCTCTCCCCTCCAATCTTAAAATTCTTTTCTTTGCTGTGCTGAATGTTTTTTGAGGGTTTTTTTCCCCCTCCAGTGGACAGCTCAAATGAGCAACTTCAGACTTTGACTAATACTCACATAACTCTCAGTAAACAACATCCTTCACACAGATCTATAACTAATAATAATGCTCTTTATTAAGCTCTCCTGTGAAACAATATGTCTAATAAAAGCTGCTCTCCATGCTGTTTTAATTATAATAAATCACCTTCATTATGATGCATACTTCAATATAACATGCCTAATGCTTAGCTACCTGGGATACTACAATAATGAGGACAGAGAGTAGACATCTTGAAGAAAGTTATTTACACACACTGAAAAATTCTACAGTACCGTACTGCTTTGCAACATGAATTTCAACAACTTTTATCTTACCTTACTGTTCATAACATCAGAGCTGAGAAGAACCAAGCCCCCTGAAAAATGCTGTTTACACAAATAACAGGACCTTGAATCCATCCACTAGCATGGAAAAATAAGTCCTTGCAGTGCAATCATTTCTCTATAAATGTATAAAAGTATTTTACCACCCTGTGCAACAAATCAGTGATGAGACTATAGGCTGTTGTGTACCGGTACCTAGGGATTTCATGTCAAAGTCAACTTCCTTGGCAATCCCTAGAGAACTGCGCTGTGCACATTCTCGTGAAAGGTGTGAAAATCTGATTTTCTAAAATGGATCAGTAATTCTCTATGAAGGGGGAAAGGATCAATAAATCTTTGCTAAGTAGATTGTAAAGGAAAAATTATTCTTTCAGTGACAGTACATTAGGATCCTCCAAACAATCTCAATAAACTAAAGACATAGCATTTCTCCAGCAGCTACTTTTGACTTCTGATATATTTTTGTAATCTCTGATCATTCTGCAATGCACATACATTTATATTTGCTAAGCAATGTTACATGTTGATGTTGATTTATGAGTGTATGCCATTATGCTCGGCTGTGAGTAGAAGAAAATTATTAGCCGCTTGTAACCTGATAGATGTGATACAAGGAAATGTCATTACAACTATGCACACATATATGTTTGTTACTATATGTCTCTGTACCTACACAAATATTCTGTACACAAATATTATGTACATATCTACATATACACACTAGGACATACTAAATTGTGTATAGCTATATGATTATTTTGTACATGTACAAATATATACATGCAACATATATAGGTACATTTTCAGGCACTGAGAGTTAATTACAACATTTTTAGCAACTCTAGAAGGTGCTTCACAGATCTGAAAGTTGTCCATTCAGTTACTGCAGTACCACATGCCATCTGGCATTTACACTATCAAATCATACAGTCATGTGGCACCTAAATATGTGAATTTTACATAGAAACAAAAGTAGCATTCCCCATGAAGACAGCATGATAATACGGTTTACAGAGAGCAGTCAAAATATATTGCCAAGTCAGAAGTGGGCTATGCACGCAAGCAGAGGAATTTATTTGTCCTTTTTACACAATCTCTTTTTCCTGCTGCAGAGAGTAAGAGGATCCTGCCAGAAGTGTCTATAGTGTTGATTTTGCAGCAGTGGTAATATGCACAGTGTGGGCACTTAAATGTCCATTCCAATTCTAAATGCCAGTGCCAGTATGAAACTTAACGTGCTGCGTTGCATTTCTATTCCTGGCGCTCCCAGCACACAAGAATTCTGGGTGGTAATCTTTGAGGGGATGCATGCTGAGGAGAGGAAAAAAGATCTTTGTCCCTCTCCCTAATGCATTGAAACCTGAAATGAGAGAGGGCAGCCTCTGCTGCCCAGAGAAATCTACAGTCTGGAGACCAGGTTCTCTCTTGCAAGTAGGCTTTGATACAAACAGACAAGATCAAGTCTCAAAAACCAGAATAACATGAGAAACTAAATATGACAGGAAGGCACAGGCAGGAAAAACATTGAGTTCATCACTCTTAAACTGCCTCATGTTTGACCCCCAAAAGAGCACCCCCCCAAAAGACAGGGCATTTCAAGCATATTTGTAGTTCTGAATGTTTTAAGATGCAGAACTAACAAAGCTAGCGACATCCTGAAAACCAATGCACCTGAAAAAATTTCTATGGCCTTTTTCAGATGATGGAATGAGGACAGAAGCCATCAATTTTATAGCCAGAAGATCCAATGCTTTGTATACATCCATAGCTCAAGGAACCTCCTCACACAATTTCCTAAACCCTTTAAGCTTGTCTTTTGGCTTTTTGGGGGGGTTGTTTGGGTTTTATGAACAGGGAAACATAAACAAGAGTGCTTAAGAACAGGTCCTAGGTCCTCAGGTTCTTGCTGAACAAAAGCTTCTCAGAGCATACTTAAACAGGCTCACTAATGGCACTGTTTCACAGGAGAACATGAAACATGGGAGAACACTTAAAAGTTGAGTCTTTTCCTCTCCATTATCTCTACTATCCTTGAGTCTGCCAGAACAAATGAGACTGGAGTAAGCAGACTTACAGTGACTAAAAGACATAAAGGAGAGCAACAAATGCGGTACAATCAATTCGCAATAAAGTCACCTCATATCATTGCCATGAGGGATAAAAGGATTAAATTAAGTAGTCTTGGACTGACAAATCTCGTTTTTACCCTAGGACACCATGGTAAAGTATCACCAGGGGTTTGCTGCAGCTTCTCCTCAAACCTGTGTGTTTTGGACCATTTCAGAGGAGCATCTCAAAGTACTTGGCAAGTTCAGGTGATGAACCCATCATCACAACACCTCCTCACTGCATTTCAAAGAAAGAAGTAAGGCCCATACATGTGCATATACATGTGCACACACACTGGGGTATCATAGTGAGGCAGCATACTAGTCTTAACATTTGACCAAAGTGAAAACTATTCAGGAAACCAGATTAGTCAGATTAGTCCTTCCCTCATATTGGGAACTCACAGAAACACTAGAGAGTCAGAAAGACATAGTCAGTCAGTGGTAGCCCATGGCCAGTATCCATCAAAGGGGAACTCTGACTCATATAGATACAATAATATACACAAACAATACTATACATCCTCTCCTCTATCAGAGAATCCCCAAACGATTTGGGGTATCTCAGAGAAATATGCATTATTCTTCTTTTACCATAGATTTTGGAAAAGGTTATCTCAATTGAAACAAAATCATGGAATATTCTATATCCCTGCAGCATCACAAGTAAGAAACAAAAAATGCCAAGAGTCTAATGCTACTTGCGAAGAAATATGTTTTTGCCCTATCCATAAAAGAAGAATGTGTCTTGCTAAGGTCAGAGCTCTTGATCTGCCACACCAGGTTTTACGTGATACTGAATAAACCCCATTCTCTCTTTTACCATTATGTATCTTGCATTACACTTCTGAGGATAGTCCCTCCTGAAGTCATAGTTCATACTTGTGTGCAGCAATCAACTAAGCCAGAATAGCACAAATCATCTGGTTTACTGTGTAAGCATTTATTCAGACCCTTCTCTAGCCTGCACATCCAGCACCTCCAGGTGTTTGGCTTCCTCTGTTATTTACACAAAGGTTGCTTTCTTTTGTTTTGTTCAGTGACATGATTTTCCTGGACTACAGGTAGTATCATTTGCTTAGGAAAAATAAAACCAAAAACCAACCAACCAAACTGAAAACAAACATACAAACAAACAAACTCACTTTTTATTTCCTAAAGTTTTCTAATATCATGGATTAGGAGAACATTGAATTTAGGATTAAATACTATATCTGAAATTTGATAATAGTTTCTTCACAAAGGAAACAACACATACAGCTCACTGTCTGCCTACACAAGCTGGATTTGTTTTTGCTGGACAAGAGCTATTTGGGTCAGGAAAGGGATTAATAAATTTTTGGTAGGCTGGTCGGTCTGGTTTGCTTTGGTTTTTGTCTCCTTTATTTTTCTCATATTCAGACATGAATACAAAATCCCTATGTCTGCTCCTGGAATGGATGCTGACCACAATTTGTCTGCATGTTTGCATGATTACAATGAAGACAAGTCATGGGTGTCTATACTCACCCATTTGAGACTACCTATCTCTTTCTGACCTACACTACAAAAACAGATGTTAAATAGTATGGACCTCTAAAACAGTTTAGAGATATTGGCTAAAATGCCTAAACACCAAAGGACATATACATCTTCAAAGACCAATGTTCGTAATTTGCACAAAGGACCAAATCCCACGTCCATCAAAATGCAAAATTCTCAGTCTTTTCAAAGAGGGGAGACCCCATCCAGGAAATCCAGGTGGTCTTTCATCAAGGTGAGGCCCATGGAAACATTGCATCTGAGGGTCAGGCTTTTTTTTATATGATCAAATGCCCAGAACAAATTACACTGGTGATACAACACAATAAAATTAATCTTATGTGCTTTAAGATGTGCTTTTCAGAATACAGAAAAGTTTCTTCCAACTACATTTAAAGTAGTATTTTTTGACTCATTGTCCTAAACAAATTATGTTAAAGAGATTCATTATTTGAATTATACTTTCTGAACACTTACATGAATGTTATGTGTACATATATGCAAAATGTGCATGTGCAAAATTCCAGAATATAATTTTATAACATACTCTTAGAATTTCAAAAAGGAGCTCTTCTATGTCACAAGCTAAAATTTGCATTTCTATTCAAATGCACATTACTCTCATACAACTAGACAGTGTGAATTTTCAAATTAAATTATGGAGCAACCCTGTAGAAAAGGCTGAAACTTGCATCTCTGCTTACCACCATAAAATTTCACCTGATTTCACAAAGAAGCTCAGCTCATCACAGAGTAATGGTTTTTCTGAGAAGATTTTAAAAATATAATAAAATTGTTTTGAAAATGAACCTATTCTAACATGTTTTTTCTGCCCTGTAGAAAAACAGTTATCCAGAGGGACCTTGACAGGATAGAGAGATGGGCTGACTCAAGAAGTTCAACAAGGAGAAGTGCAAAGTCTTGCACCTGGGAAGTAACAATCCTGTGCATGGCTATTTGCTGGTGGATAGTCATCTGGAAAGTAAATTGGAAGAAAAGGACCTGGTGTTCTGATGGACACCAAGTTGAATGTGAATAAGTAATGTGTCCTTGCAGCAAAGAAGGCAGAGCCAGGCTCTTTTCAGTATGGCCAGCGACTGGGCAAGGACCCTGCACTGAAATACAGGAGGTTGTGTCTGAACATCAGGAAATAATTTTTCCAGTCACCAAGCACTGGCACAGATTGCCCAAAAAAGCTTTGCAACCTCTTTCCTTGGAGATATTCAACAGCCATCTGGACATGGTCCTAGGCAAGCAGATCTAAGTGGTCCTCCTTGAGATGGAGCTATGGACTAGGTGACCTCCAGAGGCCCCTTCCAGCCTCAGCCCCTCTGATTTTGTGAATTTTTAATATTTTTCTTCCCCATTGGGCAGTAGCAAGGGAAGGAAAGAACAGTAAAAAGAGCCACCTTTACCTACATAAAGACTAATAAAGAAAATTTATCTTGATTTGTTGGGCTTCACATTTTCCTGTGCCTTATACAATAGAAGAGGAAACTAAAAATGCTGCATGAGGAAACAAAAAAGGGCAACAGATGAGAAAAATAAGCCTCACAAAGCCAAAATATGTTTAGGATGGCACAGAAGGAAGAACAGAGGAAAGGAGAGGAGCTGTCTTGGCGACAATGAATTTCAAATGTGAGCACAGTGAAGCAGAGTAAGAATGGAGAAACGTCATTTCCATGTTCTTTCATTATACATTTTACAAATGGACATCTTGAAATCTGCAGGATCAATTCTGCTTTGGATGATCTAGTAAGCCTTCCATTCTTTCATTCATAATAAAGAAAAAATTGAAATTACCAAACAGTTGCTACTGTAGTATTACTGTCACCCTGAAACACCGCAGTAATTTCTGTAAATGTGAAGAACAATTTTAAGGTGAAGAGTCTGGGAAGGAGACTTAGGTTTCCAGTAGTTTCTGGCAATTCTGCACTGTTAAATGCTGCTGTTACTTTTTTATATCATCTGTCTTCTGGGGTCACCCTCAGGATCTGTTAACTAACCATTAACACAGTAAATCAGTAAACATACCAAGAAAATGTCATAATACTGAATCCCATATATGCTTTCAGAACCATATACCACTTCCAAGTGGATGCACTGCACCCTTCTCTCAGTTGCTTACACAGGTGATCTTGTTTAGAAATACCAGAAACGTCAGAATCTAAGAAATAGCACAGGAGACAAGTCCTCTGGCAAAACACCTTTAAAAATCCCTTGGAACTGTGTATTTTTGCAAATCAGGCCACAGCACTGTAAAGCACAAAAGGTATTCATATTAATTTCAGTGGACTTATGCATAAATGTGCTCAGATCTTGTGTGGACTGCATGTGAACATCTAGGCCATGATCCAGATCACTGACATAAGTAGAAGCAATTTTACTGTACTCTGTATGCAGATTTGGACAGCATCCTTGGGATTTTTTCACAAGAAGTAGCATTCTTATTTTAGTAAAAAATACGGTCAGAGCTTCCACAATACTTTACAATAAGCAAACTTGCTAGTGAAAGGTTAATATGACAGCAGATGAATACCGTATTTTTAAGCATTTTATACTGGAAGTCACCATCTTGTTCAGTTGATTATCCAAATTATCTTCAAAACACGGAAAGAGTTACCTAGTCCCTTCTTTCCCCATCTCCCTTAATTTCTTCTCTAGTCTTCTACAATTATAACCAAAATCTTCAGAAAGTGTTTGTAATTATGTCACCAGCTCTATTCTCCCTGCCAAAAAGCCACCAAAAATCTTTGTGGGCAAAAGCAGTCATTCCAAGGTAGAGATGAAGAGTTTCAATGATGATGACTAAAGAGAAAGTCTTTATGGGAAGACAAAGAAACCACCTTTGCAGTTGGCTCTCTGAGCAGAAACCTTTAACCTACCGAGGCCATCTGTGACAGTTTGGTGGCCCTACTGAGCTGCAGTCCTAGTTCTAACGAAATAAGTATGGTGTGCATTTGAAATAGGAATGAGACTGGTGGTGAACTCTTTTTGCTAACATAAATAATTTTACTTTCCTTAGCTACCTTGCATACCACCACTGCATTAGAGCAAGGTACTCAAGAGCAAATAGAGTGAAAGATTAGGCATTCTTACAACCACTAAAAAGAATGTATAGGTTACTGGAAATGGCTTCTTTATTAAGATTTTCTTTCCTTCTGTTCCTTCAGAGAGTAACAGCATGGCAAAATCAGGAAACAAAACTGTAAGCCATACTGAAAGACATCAGGTACATTTTATTGACCAAGCAAACCAGGCAGATCACATCAAAAGGGAACTGCATGTTTTAACATATTTTTAGAAAGGGAAAAAGTTATGTAAACCTGGTGCTATCAGCTCTCCAGTTCATGCAAGTGTCTTTAAAAGGCAGGGAATGTGCAAGGAGAATGGCCTTTGCAGAGCAAAGCAGCATCACAACACACCTCCAGATTACTTCATGCACATCGTTGACAAGTCTTTTAAATATTAAGGGTTATGTTCTATTCTAGTTCTACACATGGGACTCCCATTAATGTCAGTGGGTGTTTCACACAAAGTACAAGAAGACAAACAGCCTTTGGCATCTTTTAGTGTTAAAGAAAAAAAATATTTCAATAAGTTTACTTAATCCATCAAACTGGCAGTCTCTAGCATTAGCTCCTGTGATAGCGCTGTCAATGCTTGGTCAAGCCTAAAAAACCTTCAAGCTTAAGCAAGTCTTGACACAGCAGAGAAGCAGAAGCTCAAGATGGCCAACTGCAGGAAGAAAATAAACTTTTAAAAGCAAAGAGAATAAAGGATTAAAGGATAAAGAAAATTATTTTCTCCCTTTATATCAACTTTTTCCAAAGAAATATATGTTTCAGAAAAAGAAATCTGCAGCTTGGCAGGCTGGGTGGCAAAAGAAAAGCAGAGACAAGTTGGGGGGTTGGGAGGAATGGGAAGTAGAGTGCAGCTGCTAATCCTGCTAAGGCAGTTTTGCTGTATTGACTCTAGCGTACTGGGGACATACAAACTTTTTGACCATGCACTAACTAGTTTGCTTGTTAGCCTGGAGTCACTGGAGTTAAAAGTCTCAGTATATATCTTAAGTCCATGGGAAGAGTGGATTTTTGCCCAAGAGAGTATTTTGCTGTCAGACACCCAAGTCAGAGCTCATTAATTAGTGTTTTCATGGGTGGCAAGTATAAAACAACTCTACTAATGCCTTCCTTTCCATTTCTCTGCTACCCCCATATCCACAATTGGAACAGCCTCTTAACCATGAGTCCCTGTCTCATATTTAATTTTTGTTTAGTGATCACAGAAGCCCCATGCACTTGTTAGCCTAGGGTTTTGAAGGACTGGTAGCTACTATTTTGGGTACAATGTCCTTGACTGGGGGATTAGCCCTCATGATAGTTGCAAGCAACCTATTTAAACCTGAAAGCTAGTAGAGCCAAATCTAAAATATAAGGTCCTCTCCTTATTTAGTGTCCATCTGGGTCAGTTATCACTCAGGGCTACATTGTGGAATTTCTGTAATGGAGAAACTGACGTAGGTACATGGTTTGGTTGACAATGTAGCTAGAAAACTCTGTTGAAATCATTTAAGATTTGTGGGATACATGTCGTTAGTATTTTGACCTTGGTACATAAAAGATTTTAAGTAATTTAAACTGTATTACCATCACACAAAATAGACAATTTGAAGAAAAAATAGGATAGAGGTATAGGTAGTTGTTGGACAGTGGTATGCAAATTTTTTGCCTCCCCTGGAAAAATGGATATACTATTTTTATAGTAGTAAAAGCATCTGAGCACAAATAGTGTTTGAAGACAAAGTTAAAAATATTACAGAAAGATGAGCCCTACAGCTAACTGCATCTAACAGGTCTGTTCTCCGTTTGCCTCTTTCTTCTAATGCAGTATACAGCTGACTTACTTGAACCTATCAGTTCAGCACATGAGCAGTAACAAAGCACAGCAATTCTTATGTTCCACTCCTTCTTTGTTCAGTTGCACTTTGGGATGAGCTCCCTCTTACCACTGTCTGTCTTCCCTGTGCAGTTACATCAATCTCCTCTTGGACTGTTACTGAGGAAAAGCAATCGTCCAGAAACAGAAGTCTACAATGTAGCTCTGGATGGGACAGTTTCCTAATGGTTGTTATAATCAGTGGGGTCTCTTTCATTGACTTTTGTAAGAGTGAGATCAAAGCAAGTCCTTTTCGTTAAGGTCCTTGTGAACAAATTTCACCTGAAAATGACAGAATGCTTCCTGCCAGGTAATCTGCAGAGAATTCAGGCAGAACTCTGTTTTCAGTTTCACGACAAACTTAGATTAAGTGAATTGCCTTCTGTAGTTTTCTGGTGTCAATTCCAATTATGGCTAATGCTGTGTAAAACCCTAGGTTTAAAAAGCTACATCAGGAAAAGTAGGGTGAAGGTTAGAATGCATATGGGAAATACCATGATTATGGGTTGAATTCTTTTTGGGGTAGAGATTCTGAATGTTATTTTTGCTTACTGTTGAGGGAGGGTGAAAAGGTTACACTGAAAGTGGTTTGAAGAAATGTTTGTAAGAGTCAGAGGAACAGTAGAATATAAAAAATAATTTTGAAATCACCCTTAACTACTTTCTCACTACTCCACCAAAGAGTACATCCAAACATGAGTTAATTCATGTTCTCTGAATTCCATGTAGGAATTGAGCATTTCAGCATAATGGTCTCTGCTTGAACAGACCTTATATTTATAAACTGACACTGTAATGAATTCCTAGCCAGTTCCTATGTTGTGGGAACCACTGCAACTTAAAAATATTAATCCACACCAGTAGAAGGCAACTCATTTGGAACACTGAGGACTCATTATTAAAAGAACCTTCCTCCCGCTTTCACATATATGGTCCAATGGAACAAGCCCCAAAAGGAGAGTCTACTATTGGAAATAAACTTTTCATCATTGTTCAGCAGCCGTGGTAGATCACAGCAGAAGAGTCTGATCTAGCTACACTTCTGTCAGGTATAAGCTTCTTAAACCAAATTGAAGTTTGTCCTTCTCTAGATTCTACCCATTCCTCTGGGGAAAACAAAATCAATTATCTAATTAAACCATCATCTTGCATACATAAATTAAGTGTATATACTTTCTATAAACAGGATTCCTATTAGTGCATTTGAATCATAACTTGCACTTTTGCAATGCCCCGTGGATAATTTTAAAAATGAATGAATGAAAGAATGCGACTAAGACTACAAATTTCTCACACACATACCTCTGCACTGGCTTATCTAGTTTTAATGTCTAGGACTTACATAGTTGCAAACTACAGCTGCTTAAATGACAACTATTATTCCCTGCATGATATTTGGTGAAATAAATGCTGAAGTATGTATATAGTATATATATATATATTATAGACTGCATTTGCAAAAGCTCAGTTCAGGGGGGATGGAAATTCCTCTCCACAGATAAATACAGCTTTCAAAGGGTTTTTTATATTATTTTTTTTATTTTTATTTTTTTCCAACAAAATATCTTTTTTTTTTTTTTTTTTAACATCTCTATCTGCTGGTATTCTGAAATTCAATGAAATACCTCAAGGCAAGTACTTGCTCACTATTTCCTGTTGAAGCAGCACAAAAATGTTCCTTGTGTTATTGGAAGCAAGCAGCAAAGATGGCAATGGCACAGAGGTGGCTTCACTTCCTTGGGGGAAGAGAAATTCCAACATATATTTAATATATATTTATATACTGTATAATTAAAAAGGTATCCCAAAGAGATCAACAGGCACTGATAAGTATTTGTTATTGAAAAGGGCAAATAAAACAAGAGGACTATTCTTGAAAGTGCAGTGGAGCAGAATCAGAGGTGAGGTCCTACTGATGGGCTCCCACGCAAAACCAGTGAACAGCCAGCTCCAAACTAGGACTGCAGTCCTGTGGGTTTTGCTCAGTTTTGCTTTCTATAAACTCTAGTGGCTGCAGAGCATGTGCAAACCAAACTAAACAGTAAGACAGTTTATAGCAAATTCTGGTTTTCTGTGTTCTTTTCCAATACATTTGGAAAGCAATTGTGCCACCATCTGCCATAGAAAAATGTTGTCCTGGGTTCATGCCACTCCTGGAAACTGAATGAATGCTAATTTGGATGAGAATAGTTTCCTTTTGCAATTTTTCATTTCTGTGATCTCAGACCAAGAGAGAATCAGGCCAATTATATTGAAGGCAAACTGATTACAAAGAACCATCATGTGCTTTAAAGAAAATAAAATATTCTTCATGTATTTGTGAATGAACTATCCTGCCTTTAAAGGAAAATTCAAGTACAGGGGAAAAAAAAGAGGTATAAATAAAGGTATACTCTCATTTGAACTCTATAAAACTGTGATTATCTTTTTCCTTTCTGAAATAAACTGGTACTCTCCTGAAGTCATTTTGAAAGAGCCTGAGCTTATAAAAAAACCCAACCAACCTTCCTCTCCCATAAAATCATTCAAATAAAGGCCCAGTTTCCCTACTGCTTTGTGCTAGGGTGGAAGAAAACCTGTTGTCTGCTACATTAGTGAGAAATAACTTCAGAGTCAGACACATGCTGAAATGTTTCAGTTGAAATCAAACTCTGAGAAATTTTTTAAATGTTTTCAACACATCAGCATGAAGCATTGACCTAGTTGGAATCACTTAGATCTAAAGCAAATGCACTGATTGTTTTCACAGCATGCTTTTCTTCTTCAAGCTGCAACAGGCAGACTGGCAACTGCTGTTCGGAAAGGTTTTCAGCCCCCTGCCTTGGACTACTGTAGCCTATGACACGATCAATAGCAGGGTTAGAAGGCAGAGGGAGCTAAGGAAAGATTATGAAGATGAGGTGAGTGACAGAATTGCCTTACAGGATTTGTTCTTTCACTCACCTTGAGTCTTTTCTGCACAAACAAAGATGGACAAACATTCCAATTCTTTCTCTGAAAGGGGAATGATGGAGAGACTGTGTGGCATGAGCACAGAGAGCATTCTGCACTTTGGAGCATTCTGCTCAACAGATAGGACAAGAAAGAAGATCTTGCCAGCAGATATCTTTTTCATTGTCTGAGTGCAATGGAGATACCACTAAAGAAAACTTTTCTCTCATTAATGAGTATAATTAGCATGCATGATGAGAAAAAGTTCATGGTGAAATAAAATTCAAGCATCCTCCTTTAATCATTTCACCTCAGCCCTGCCTGTGCTATCTGTAGGCATCCCTGCTCAAGCTCTTCTGATAGCAACCATCATCTTTCAAACAAGCCCTGCTCCCTTTGAACTGGTGCATAATGGGAGAGCACTTCAGACACCAGTCCTGATTAACATGCCACTGCACAGGACACTTTTGCTGCCATGTTGTAAAGACCTTAATGGCTTTCAGTTGTTCGAGTATCATATTATTAAATAATTTTTATAGTAACCCTAACAATCTTAATACAGTGCAGCTCTTGTTAGAGACTTTATGATAGAAAATGCGATTTAAAGTCCTCTACTGTAGTTGCCATGCTGTTCTCCTACTCTATCCCACCACCAGTTTATGAAGATACTTAGCTTGAACTGACTGCAGTCATGTGAGAAAAGATGGAAAGAAACAGCTCAAAGGGAAGAAGAGAAGGCCTAGTTTATGCCACTGTCTGTTCTTTCCAGTTATGCACAGAAGAATCCCAGGAGAAAAGCATATTTGGAAAATAATAGCATGCAGCAGACAGAATATTGTTGGGATCCAGTCAATCCACATTTATAGCTTAATACGATAAAAAAAGATAGGAAATGGGCATGAATTTTATACAGTTCTTCAAGTGCTGTACAGCATTAAGTAAACTATAGTAACTGGTGGTTACACAGGCTCAAGGTCAGTGCAACACTCCAACAAGGATAGCGATCCCTAGACCCATGGCATGGGCTGATGTAAACAGCACTATATAGCAATAATGGAATTAACCCCACTGCAGACCTTTTGTTTACAAATGGTTATAGCGTCGTTATTTGTGCTGTGCCTACAAGTATGACTTTCTATAATTCTTCGTGCCCAAACAGAAAACTCTTCCAGTTCAGATGCAGAAGAAAACACAAGTTAATAGCCCATAAAGGATGACTCCTCCAGTAACCATCATCACATTTTTGCCTGGTTCCATCATCTCAAACATGATGTTAGCAGAAGCTAAAAGATTTGGACCCTTTGTCCTCTTTGAGAAGCAGCCTAGTGGAAGCAAACAGGAGAATGAAGAGGGCTTTTTTGTTGTTGTTGTTTAAAACCTTTTAATAAAGTGACGATAGGAGAGATGGCATGGGGAACAGTAAGAGGCTACATCAAGGAACCCACCAGTATGGGAAGGCACAGCCCCAGGGTGACCACAGCAAGCAACCTGCTGGCCCCAGAGAATGGCTGGGCAAAACACCAAAGGTGAACATGTGGCACTGTACAGGCAAACACAGGGCATCCTATAGCAGCCACATAACTACAGCTTGGGCTGGCAGATCTCCCCATCTTGTAGCACTGACTCTTATCCCTTCTTCTCTTCTGCAATAACCCAGCAAACAGCATTTCATGTTTCCCAAGAGTACCTCTTAGATCCGCTTCCCAATAGCTTTGCTTAATAAAACGCACTCAGGTGTCCCCCTTCCCAGATCTGAACACTATCTGCTCCCACATTGTGGAGCCTCAACTGCCCCAGCCTATGTGCTATGCAGGTAGCCAGTTCACAAAATTAATTACAGGAAAACACTCAGAAAGTTTGCTTTGTTTTTTCTAAATATGAGACTTACAGCAACATTTGGCCACAAGAGGCCATCTGTACTTCAAGATCTTAACAGGAGACCAAAAATTATATGTATTCAGACCCATGTTGAGGGCTTTTCATTTGACAAGGGAGCTCCCTTCAGATGAGTCTGTCACTTGACAGTATCCCTCCTAATCAGACAATATGTTTGCTATTTGTGTCATACCAACATCTAAAGTTTTAATTAATCCACCTCACGTCAAGACAGAAGTTCCTTACATGAACTGAGTTGCTCGGGCTTTGGACAGAAGGGTCTGTCTGGTTTTTCATGCTCATCTCTGCAGCAATCATCTTTTAAACATATAATGTAATGTGTGAGCAACAGACTTGAACTGAACTGAACAGACTGAACTGAATGGATTTTTGTCAGGCTTTGAAGAATTTTAGGAACCAATATATAGTGTCAATACTGTAAAAATCACTGAGAACTTGTAATTACTATCACTAAACTAAACAACTAAACAGGTGTGCATTTACTTCAACTTTAACCTGCTAAGTACCAGACTTGAACACATCTCTCACAAAAAGGCACAGAATTTAACTCATTTTCATGTGAAGGATGACTACAAAGTCTGCATGGACTGGATATTCCACTTAACCCTGCAAAGTGACCTAAGGAGATATTTAATCAGAGAGAAGACTTCTGCACACCAGTTAGTTTCAGCTTCAAAAACTAAACCCACCAATTTTCAGTTAAATACAGCTACTTCACAGTAGATGCAAGTTGGACTCTAACTTTTGCTCGTAAATAGACCATTAGAAATAACATAGCAAAATACCAGATCTCTAACAGCGGTTTGTTGAAAACCCCCACAACGAAGTGAGAAGATAGACACTAGGGATGTACCCCAAAAAGGTAACACCATTGTGAGTAGCACTGGGGTGAGTGAATGAAGGGAGGAAGATAGCCAAGCATCTTTCTCCACACAGCAGAAACATCACCTCCTCCTGTGGAACCTGGGTTGGAGGCATGCTTCCAACGTGATGTCACTTTACAGGCACAACTTTCATATGTATCTCATGGCAATTGATATTGGAACTACTGCGCAAGGTCCTAGCTGGGTACACATTGGTTTTCCTACGAGATTCCATCTCCAACTCCTCTGGCATAGCACTGATGCTACATTGGTTCCCTTTGAAACTCACAGCTTCTCTGACTATTTTATGGTGGCACTGGACAGCCAGTGGAGAGCAAAGAGGGTAGCTGTAAGTGATCAGAGCTATATACAAACATATCGGCACATCCAGGCCCTCTTCATCCTGGTAAATTTTTCATGGACAATATCTGAAAAGGTAAAGAACAATAAATAGAGAATTTTAACTTTTTACTGTGAAGTTTATCAAACCAAGTACTGTCTACAAAAAATGCCCAAAATTGTTTAGGGTTTTTAATTTTTAACTTGAAGAATTTTTATCTTTTGTTCTTCTCTGGCTTCTGGAGGGGGTTGCTTCAGACGGGTTTCCACGTGGCAACCCAAGAAGCTGCATTTCACAATTCAAAACCTTTTCAGAGTGGATTTTGCAACACCTGTCCACAGCTTGATGTCAGAGCCAATTGAGGTTGGGCCACCATTTTTCAGTGCTCGGGAGTCTCTCTTTCTTCCTCACTGTAAAAGGGGCCTTAGACAGCAGCACCAACACCCATGGCTTGGAGGCTGCAGAGCTGACATTGTCTGGAACCAGCCAGATGAGGTTTAGCAGATTTTTCAGTTCCCGAGTTCCAATTGCCAGAATGTGTCAGCTGCCTTTGTTGACAGAGCTGCCACTCCCAGGGAGATTGAGGGGGCATTTGACTGAGTTTGGGCTCCAAGTTTTCTTTTGGTTTTGTCCTTGTTTCCTGCTGGTTGTTGTATGGGGAAGAGGAGTTTTTGTAATCAAGAAGTTTTGGTTTCTATGTTGTTTTTCTCTTCATTGTCTTCCTCCACATATAGTTGGGAGAGGTGGAAAACCTGCTGCTGGCTTTCCCCTTGTCTACCCAAACACAATTGTCTGGGGAGGGTGCCATCTCGGGGGTGGGAGCTTTCTGCAATTTTAATTTTCTCTTTGTTCCGGGGGACTCAGAGATTTAGCAATTTTCTAGCTAGTGATAATTAACTGTTATTTTTTGTCTCTCGCTGTTTCATTTTTTAGTAAACTACTGTTTTTTCACTTCTATGTACTCGTATCTGTCTCTCCTTATTGGTGTAAAGGGATTGGTTAAAACTAATGGGGAGGTAACCCATTTTAGAATGTCTGCCTCTTAAATTTTATTAAACCAAGACAGATGCGATTATACATTATTATAAAGTAATATCTGAGGGCAAAAGCTCTATAAAAGTAGAAGGTTTTTTGCAATATGCTTTTTCCTTCCTAATTGTTATTCAACTCACATAAGAATTACATGTCTGTCAGTATTTGTTCTAATTTAAAGGTATTTTTTTAACTTTTTTGAGGAAAAATATCCTCACATACCAGATGATTTGGGGAGGGGGGTATCAAGATAATATTTCATATGCAGAAAAACCTCTTTTGCCTATTTTATAGAAATGAGTTGTGCTATTAGACTCGTCCTCCTCCTCTTCCTCTGTTGGAGGACAGATGGAGCATTTCCAACCCTCAGCCTTGGTACATTGCTTAGAACACTTTTTAGCAAGACAAAATTGTAGGCTTTTTCATTTGCAATTTACAATTCATTTTCCAGAGTTAAACTCCAGCAAAAATTTTTTAAAAAGACTTTTTAAGAAATTATTTGCTTTTAATTGCTGTATAATGAAATGCACAGTTCATATTTCCTTACTTAAGAATTATTTACGAGAGTTTAGTAGGACATTCTGGTGTAGCTCACAGCACTTGCCTTCCTTTATTTCACTTAGATTAAAAACAGGCTTTAGAGGGGCTTCCTCAGACTCTGACATATATTTTTAAATGCCTAAGTTAGAGCAAGAATATGCCAAATGAGAAATTAAGCATCAGAAGACTCGCAGACAAATTTTAAGTCTAACCAGGAGGAAGAAACTCACAGACTGACGACAATTACGAGATTCATAAAACATTCAAATACGTCTGAAAAACTGAAAATTCCTTAAAAGTTTCCCTAAATTATGTGGATGGGGATGTGGCAGGCAATTCTTCCATTAAAATACATAATTGTAAAGGGTACAAGATCCCTCCAGTTACCAAACACAGATCCTCTCCAGATCCAAGAATCTAAAAGTTAATTAAATTTCTCATAATCTGGGTTTGAAAGACAGGTGTCTGCCAAGGAATGTAGGGACCTCCCTTGGAATGAAGAATATGACCCCCCCCTTACCTCTGAATAATTATAGCTTTGAAATTACAGANCTGCACCACACGCACTGGTTCTGAGCTCCGAGTGCTCAGACGGCCAGGAAAAACAACAAACCACTCCTTCCTCCCCCAAACCCAGAATCTGGACCAACCAAAAACCCAGCCCCAAACCTCCAGAATAACCCCCTCACCTTTTGTCTCCCGTTATCACTTGCAACCTGCTCCCAGTCAGAGCCATTTCAACAGAATGTTGTGACACCCAGCTACATCTTTTGTTTTCTTAAGTATTGATAGCTATTGTTTCCTAGCAATATATGGGACAAAATTCCATGAGGGAAAGAAACAAAGGAAAAATCCTAACCCCCAAGACTCATTTATGAGATACTTGTAACAATTTAAATTTAGGAAATACTTGGAACAATTTAAAATACTTTCAGGTAGCATTAATTCCTAAAAATTGGGATAAGCAATAATTCCCATTTGTACAACAGTATTTTATAAAATTATGAAAATGGCTAACTTCTGAGGAGAAAAAAAAACAAAGTGTGTTAACTCTTTCTCTTCAGAGGAACTGAATCTACATATTCATGTCCAATTATGTTATTCTTAAGCAAGGATTGTAAGCATCCTGAAATCTACGTGTCTGACTGGAGGCTTGTGTACAGCCAGCGTCTTGTATGAACACATAGTTTTTAGATTGCATAGGTTGTATAACAGAAACAGATAAACAGAAGTAAATCTCTTGGATATTCCTTAGAAATGAATGCACCATTTGTGCATATTCCTATATGATATCTCTGTTAAAGCTAATCAGATGACATTTGGATGACTCAACACTAACCAGAGTATATTCAAAGGTGTATTCAAGTTGATAAGGACAATTGCATACCCATGACCTGAGGAGCAGGAAGAGAAGAATCCCACACTGACCTCATTTACCCGTTCAGATGTTAGGCCATACTTCAGCAAAGGAATGCAGCACTCTGAACTTTAAGGGCATAACTGACTTAGCAGGGCTTTCCCATACGAGCAGGGCTCAAAACTATTGTGACTAGAACATTATTGAAGCAGATTCATTTGGTCCTGACAGAATATAATTTGAAGATTGCTGCCACAGTAATTTTAAAGTATCAGGGGGTCCTACTGTACACATTTCAAGGAAATTTGTGTAGTGATACTAAAATATTACATAAAGCATAAAAATGTTGTATTGAATATTGTCATTAACAAGTATTAACAAATATTTCATTAACAAGTATCTTGTTTTGAAAGTTCTTGTTGGTCCTGAAGCAGTGAATGGTTTCATCAAAATGTAGGCACTACTGGAAGGCAAAAGGGAGCAATAAAATGATACTCATCCTTGGAAGATGGGGTTCTTTAAACCACTGAGAATGAGAATGTACATTTTGGAGCTCTTGGGGTTTTTTAACTTCCTTCATGGTACACTGGTATTAGTCAACACATAGCTTTTCAAAGTTAGAAATTTTTCTTTCATCTCTGTTCATCAAGATCATTCAGAGCAGATTTGTAGTTGTTCTGTCTCTAGCACAGACTTTCTGTACCTGTAACTACTATCTGTAACTAAACTCTAAGCGGTATCAGCTAATGAAAATATCCTTGTTGACTTCAGTAAAGCCAGGATTTTCATCCTTTTTCCACAGACATATGTAAACAAGTGTAACACATTTGGAGCTTGACAATATAGTATAGCTGGATAATTGTCCTGTGTTTTATTTGAACAAGTTTCTATTATGGCATTCCTTATGCAGCGAGATAGGGTTTTCTGCTTCTACTTCTCTGCAGTGCATTCATACTTATTATGTAAACATTATTTCTACTAAGCTAAAAACAGGAGGGCTTTGGAACATTCAAAGGAAGGATTCAAGAAAACAAAAACAGTTCTTCATTAACGAAGAATTTTTCTCAAGTAGAAGCAGAACCCTGCTAAAACAGTGATTATTTCTTTACCCTGGGACATGTTCAAAGCACATTGAATCTTGCCACAAACTTCAATAGATTTTTTTATTAGTCCTTAATTAGTATTTACGGTTGGTCTGACTGTCTCATGATAAAGGTTTGTTTAGCAATATTGATTATGGCATGTTTAGCAACAAAATCAGAATGTCCATGCATACAGCCTATGTTTTGAACAAGGTTCTGTATTAGTCGTTGAGACTATGGCATTCTACATTCTAGGTCTTGTCTCCCTTGGTACAGACAGAAGTACTCTTTAGCATACTTCTGGAAAAGCTGGCAGCCCAGAACTTGGACAAGAGCACTCTTTGCGGGGTTAAGAAGTGGCTGGATGGCCAGGCCCAGAGTATGGTGGTGAGTGGTGCTGTATCCAGCTGGTAGCCAGTCTCTAGTATGTTCCCCCAGGGATTCGTGTATGGGTCCAGTCCTGTTTAAGATCTTTATTGATGATCTAGATGAAGGGATTGAGTCTGCCATTAGCAGATTTGCAGCTGACACCAAGTTGGGTATGAATATCAATCTGCTGGAGGGTAGGAGAGCTCTGCAGAGCAGCCTGCACATGGTGGATTAATGGGCTGAATCCAACAATATGAAGTTTCATAAGATTAAGTGCTGGATCCTGCACTTTGGCCACAACAAGCCCCTGCAGCACTACAGGCTGGGGACTGTAGAGTGGAATAACAGAGGTCAGGCAGAAAGAACCTGGAGGTACTGATTAATGGCAGCCTGAACATGAACCAGCAGTGTGCTCATGTGGCCAAGAAGGCCAGGACATCCTGGCCTGGATCAGGAATAGATGTGNCTACATTCTAGGTCTTGTCTCCCTTGGTACAGACAGAAGTACTCTTTAGCATACTTCTGGAAAAGCTGGCAGCCCAGAACTTGGACAAGAGCACTCTTTGCGGGGTTAAGAAGTGGCTGGATGGCCAGGCCCAGAGTATGGTGGTGAGTGGTGCTGTATCCAGCTGGTAGCCAGTCTCTAGTATGTTCCCCCAGGGATTCGTGTATGGGTCCAGTCCTGTTTAAGATCTTTATTGATGATCTAGATGAAGGGATTGAGTCTGCCATTAGCAGATTTGCAGCTGACACCAAGTTGGGTATGAATATCAATCTGCTGGAGGGTAGGAGAGCTCTGCAGAGCAGCCTGCACATGGTGGATTAATGGGCTGAATCCAACAATATGAAGTTTCATAAGATTAAGTGCTGGATCCTGCACTTTGGCCACAACAAGCCCCTGCAGCACTACAGGCTGGGGACTGTAGAGTGGAATAACAGAGGTCAGGCAGAAAGAACCTGGAGGTACTGATTAATGGCAGCCTGAACATGAACCAGCAGTGTGCTCATGTGGCCAAGAAGGCCAGGACATCCTGGCCTGGATCAGGAATAGATGTGATGGCCAGCAGGACCAGGGAAGTGATTCTTTCTCTGTATTCAGCACTAGTGAGGCCACACCTTGAGTGCTGTGTCCAGTTCTGGGCCCCTCAGTTTAGGAATGATGCTCCAGCATGTCCAGAGAAGGGCAACAAGGCTGGTGAAGGGTCTGGAACACAATTAACACAAGTCCCATGAGGAGCAGCTGAGGGAGCTGGGGTTGTTTGCCTGGATAAAAGGAGGCTCAGAGGAAACCTTTTCACTCTCTACAACTGCCTGAAAGAGGTTGTAGCCCAGTAGGGGTTAGTATCCCCAGGTAACCAGTGGCAGGATAAGAAGACACAGTCTTAAACTGTGGCAGAGGAGGTTTAGACTGGACATTAAGAAGAATTTCTTCACAGAAGGAGTGATTGGGCATTGGAATGGGCTGCCCAGGTAGGTGGTGATGTCACTATCCCTGGAGGTGTTTAAAAAAAGACTGGATGTGGCACTTAATGCCATAGCCTAGTTGATAAGGTGGTGTTAGGTCATAAGTTGGACTTAATGGTCTCAAAGATGTTTTCCAACCTAGCTGATTCTGTGATTTCATTTATTCTGTGAAGTGGGCTATTTTACGGGGTTTTGCTAGAAAACAGTAAATACATAATGAATGAATGCCCTGAACTCCATCTCCTGATGCTGTTAACCCTGCAAAGGGGTAATACTGGAAAAACACCTGAAAGAGGACAATCTTCCTGACTGGAAACAGCACCTGGTAGAAACACAAAAATACAGAATAGGTGCTTCAGAAGCTATGTTTGCAAGCACACATTAACTTCTGTGATCTATTCTCTAAATGAGAAACACAGTGAAAAAGCAGCCTGCACATTTGCATCTACAGAGTTACATTTTATTCACTTTTTGGGCTATCGGTGAACAATGGAAGTCTCTGAGCACTGCTGATATCCCGCCCAAGCTCCACACTGGAATTTATGCAATCCTTTAAACTCCACTGGCAACACGTTCTTTACTTCCATATATACACTGCCATGTAAAATTGCTAGGCTCAACTGCTTATTTTTCCATTTCATTTTACAGGTAACTGAAGGGCTCAGAAGCAGAGGAATGTTGCATTTGTAAAACACTTCAGAATATATAAGTACACTGAAAAAAGATGCATAAAATCAGGTGAGTTGTAAGGGACCCATCGGGATCATCAAGTCCAACTCCTGGCCTTGTACAGAATTGCCCCAAGAGTCACACCATGTGCCTGAAAGTGTTGTCCAAATGCTTCTTGAGATGTGTCAGGTTTGGTGCTATGACCACTTCCCTGGGGAACCTGTTCCCATGCCCAGCCACTGTCTGGGTGAAGAATCCTTTCCTGATATCTAACATAAAACCCCTCTTGCTCAGCTTCATGTGATTTCCTCAAGCCCTTTCACTGTTCATGAGAGTGAAGAGATCAGTTCCTGCCCCTCCACTTCCCCTTGTGAGGATGTTGAAGAGCACAATGAGGTCTACCCTCATTCTCCTCTTCTCCAGGCTGAGCAGACCAAGTGACCTCAGCTACTCCTCATATGGCTTCCCCTCAAGGCCCTTCGCTATTCTCATGGCCCTCTGTGGTGGGTTGATGCTGGATGGATGCCAGGCACCCACCAAAGCCACTCTCTCACTCTCCTCTACAGCTGGACAGAGTAGAGAAAATATAATGAAGGGTTCATGAGCTGAGACAAGGACTGGAGAGATCCCTCGCTAAATATCACCATGAACAAAACATGCTAGAATCAGAGATATAAGTTTAATTGATTACTGAAAAGATCAGAGCAGGATAATTGGAAATAAAATGAAACCTTAAAAACAACTTCCCCACCCCCCTCCTCCTTCCCCAGCTCTACCTCTTTCCCCAGCGGCACAGAGAGACAGGGAATGGGGGTTATGGTTAATTCCATTGTTGTTTCTGCTGCTTAGGGAGAGGAGTCCTGCCCCTTCTCCAGCATGGGGTTCCTCCCATGGGAAATACCTTTCCATTAACTTCTCCAGCATGAGTCCATCTCATGGGCAGCAGCTCCCTGTGCTGCAATGTGAGCCCATCCCACAGGCAACAGTCCTCGCCAAACTGCTGCAGCATGGGTCACTCTTCCACGGGGTGCAGTTCTTCAAGGACAGGCTAGTCCAGAGTGGGCTTCTCTCTCCATGGGCCTCCTACGGGGTCACAACCTCCTCTGAGGCATCCACCTGCTCTGGCAAAGGCTGCCCCATGGGCTGTAGGTGGATCTCTGCATCCCCTTGGTCCTCCATGGGCTGCAAGGGCACAGCTGCTTCACCATGGTCTGCACCACAGGCAGCAGGGTAATCTCAGCTCCAGTGCCTGGAGCACCTCCTCCTCCTTCTTCACTGACTTTGGTGTCTGCAGAATTGCTTCCCTCACATATTCTCACTCCATTCTTTTGTGGCTGCAATTACTTCTGCACAGTAACTCTTTTTTTTTTCCCTTTCCTCTTAAATCTTTTATCACAGAGGTGTTCCATGTTCTCATCATCTCTAATTAGCCCAGCCTTAACCAGAGGCATGTCCATCTTTGGAGCTCCCAGGGACTAGTTCTTCCAGACACAGAAAAAGCTTCTAGCAGCTCCTCACAGAAGCCACCTCTGTAGCCTCCCACAACCAAAGCCTGGCCATGTAAACCCAATACATCCTCCTCTGAATGCTCTCTAATAGCTTCATGTCTTTTTTATATTGTGGTAATCTAAACTGGACACACAACAAGGCGAGGCAGCATTGGTGCAGATTCTTTGAGAAAGATACACTAATAATAATAATAATAATAATAATGAATAATAATATTCAAGCATAAGCCTCTTCGATACAGAAGTCTTCTACAAGTGGAGAGCATTGTAGTAAGTCCAACACATTCTGTTGAGAAGAAAGGTTTTTAGCAATACTGTAATTCAATTTTTGATTAACCATAGCAAAGGATAGACTCTCAAATTAATCCAGTTTTTGCCTGTGATTTATTTAGCCTAAAAGGAATCTCGTAGTATGAAGCTGTAGTATGAAAGCTGAGGTTTGAGAATGCATCTGGCTTTCTCATCTTCACAGATTAAATATCAAAACTTTCATCAGGTTGTTGCGAATCTGAACCCAATATGAAAAGATTACACCCATACCTATATGCACTGGCAGAATAGTTATTTCTTTGTTCCTCTTTTTAGAAGCAGCTTTCAAAGCTCTGCATTAATGTCCTACTTTTTCACCTGTTGCCTGTCTTTCCCCTTTGAAGAAAAGTTTTCCACCTATCAAAAACCAGTTGGTTTGTTGCAGGGGGATTGTTGTGGTTGTGGTTCAGCCTTTAAACCATAATCCATGAGAAAGACACTACTTAAACTAGGAAAAATTAATCACACACTTTTTCCAAGCTTGAAGAACACAGAGAACCACAGAATTACAGAATTTTTAAGTTTGGAAGGAACCTCTGTTAATCATCTAGTCCAGCACTCTGCCAAGACAACTTACACAGGAATGCATCCAGGTAGGAAAGACACTCCACAATCTCCCTAGGCAGCCTGTTCCAATGCTCTGCCACCCTCAATATAAAGAAGTTCTTCTTCATGTTTAGGTGGAAATTTTTGTGGTTTACTTTATGGCCATTATTCTTTGTCTGTCACTGAGCATCATGGAAGAGTCTGGCACCATCCTCTTGGCAACTTCCTTTGAGATATTTCTATGCATCAGGCCCAGCTTCCATAGTCCCTCCAAATAAGAGAGACGCTACAGACCTCTAATCACCTTTGTGGCTGGACCCTCTCCTTGTCTTTCTTGTACTGAGGAGCCCAGAACTGGACACACACTCCAGATGTGGCCTCACTAGGGGGAGGAGAGGGGAAAGATCACCTCAGTTGACTTGCTGGCTATACTCTTCCCACACTCTTAGAAGAGGTCATCTCTTTTTCATGGATCTTTGATCTGTATTTCATAACTCTGATTTAGGAAGCAACTCAAAATGAAATCAGAGTCACAATGGTTACCCAAATATTTTCTGACATAGGACTGCAGCATAAAGTGACTCAGCTGTACACCTACACACTTTGGATACTGATGCGAGTTTGCCCCAAAATCCCATTCTTATCAGATCATTTGTGAGGGGAAAAAAGTATTATTTTAGTAAAACTTAATAATTATTCTTTTCTTTCTCTACCCTGAACGGAAGATATGAAATCATGAAAGGGGGAGGTAAAATATATACTCTATCCTCCCATGCTTTATCCTTCTATGCTCATGCTGGAGACAGCTGCAGATACAGTCAGTGTCCAAGGTGGCATTAACCAAGCCGAAGTTGATTCAAAGCAGAAAAATACTGAACAAAAAACAGACTGTCTTTTAGAAAAGCAACTTCAAAAAATCATTAAATCACATTGAGGGAGGGATTGATACCATGCCCAGCAACACCTCTGCTAACAGAACAGGTCTGGATGTAAGTCGTATCTAGAGACAGCTTCATAGACTTGTTCTTGGTTTTGTAAACTTTATCTGAAACACTGTATGCCCAAATTTGGCACCAGACAATTCCTGTGCCAATCTACCTTCAGTTGAGGAATAAAAATTGAATTAAGGTGATTAATTTTGCAACAGCTAAAAGCTTTGCAATGTACTGACACGGAACTGGAAGGTGACGGAATGGAGCTCGGGTTTTTACGCTTCTTTCAGTTCTTGCTGCACCACTACCACAAGCATGGTTTGCTGATGCCTTGCAGGATAGGCTCCTGAACTTGTATCTGAGCACATGCTGAATGGATAAAGGTGAAGAGAAAGGATATAACATGCATGTACTTTTATTATCCTCAGTTTTCTTGTACACAACTGTTTGGCACAGCTCTCTGCTGCCATGTAATCCTGGCTACTATTCCTAATCTTTTCACCTTTCTGAATTAATTAGTTCAATATATAAAACCATAAGAAACTTATTAGAAAAATAACTCAATTTTTCAACCTTACCAAAACACCTCTTCTCTAACTTCTTCCACACTGCATCTCCTGCTTTCTTCTGGCCTCACCTTTTTCACACCCCCATGTCAGCAGTTACTGCTTCCCCTTTGCACATCACCCTGGTGTGTACTAGATACCTATTCCGAGTTCCTTCAGCATGGTAACATTCTCTTACTAAATCATACATGAGATTATAGTCACAGCTGTAAATAATGCTCAAGAGAAGCTAAATAAGTTTCAGAAAGTTATCCCCTCCTGTCAGAGATAAAATTGGTGTAGTATAGCAATTAAAGTGACTTCAAGTTGCTGATAGTAGTAATTATATTTGTTCAAATGATAATCCAATGTTGTTTCTCCATAGGAACCTGAAGCTTTTACTTCAAGGTAGAGGGACTGTATTGAACACTTAAAGTGAAAAAAGGCACTTGGCTTTGCAATGCTTCCATTTTTGACATTGTAAATAACTAGTTGAGGCAGTGGAGAATCAAGAACCAACTATCACCTATTGTGGGGGTTTAATGTGTCTACTTTGTGCAAAGACCAGTGTCTATACATATATCCAAAATGTAGATGCAGGTCACTGTTCTAAAAAAGCTATGGGGTAAGTTGATAGATTTTGTCTGTTGGAAATAGTAATGGCAAGATATCCGTGAAATTTTTCATTCAAAATGAAAATTCAGCATTTCATTCATATGAAAGAGGAGTAAAAGCCTGTATGTTTACGTCTGATATTTCATAAGCAGGACAGTTTGAGTGCTTTAGTCAAAGTTACTTTTTCTTTTAAAATTATCTTCTTTAATCTTTTAAAATCATGCAAAGACAACACCCCCCCCTTAAGATAGAATAAGACTTTTTTAGAATTTGGCATTTGGCCCAGAATAAATATATACATGTGTATATATGTGTATGTATATTCACATACATACATACATACATAAACTTACCACATTTTCTAGGGGGCAAAATAACAGTATATATCAACTATAATATTGAGAAAGAAGTCACACTAAAAGAACCAAATCTGTGAAGTTGTTACATAAACAATATAGTTGTTTATATAAAGGGTCATTATCATCTATATTTACAAGAAAAACAAATTATTTGAATTATGTTGCTTAACAGTACAAATACTGTTTTCCACATTTTACATGTGTAGTTTTATATGTTTTAAAGAACTGAGAAATTTTGCCAGTGAGATTTGCCAGCAGAAATTTCTCTGGGAACCTTCCCCATGGGTTTTCTATTTCTGTCTTTATCACGAACCAGTCCCCTTTCTCTTGTTTCTTTCATCTAGGTTTGCCCACACACAGGCCAGGTCTTCTTCCCTACTGTCCCTCATAGATCCAAACCCCTCTTGGATCCACTCTTCCTTCAGGCTCCTACATCTCCATGCCTTGTCACTCTCTAGTCCTGGTTGACTACTTGTGCATTTATTGTTTAACTCCATATCTTTTATCTTCCTTGGCTCTTGTCCTGTCTTCATTTGAGTCACACATTCTCTTTTCTCTATCCCCCATGAGTATGGTCACTGAGTACATAGAAAAATAAAGGTCCCTGGTGTCATCTCTGCCATTTCCCAAGACAGGCATAGTGGGAAGCTAGTATTTCAAGGGGCACAGAAATAATCTGATACTCCTAAAAGAGGTAAGAAGCTATGGACTTTACTTGGTGCAATGAATAGGACAAAGGTACTGTGGAATTGGTGCTTGTGGAGTTTGGAATTGGATGGAATTTTTCAGCAAGCACTTACACAAATACCTGTCAGATGTGACTCAGATCACTGATTTTGTCCATGTGCAGGTGATTTTCTGAGGTTTCTTCCTGAGGTTCCTTTTTCTGTGAAAATTTAGGGGATGTAGCTATTTAGAGTTCCAAAGTAAACGTGCCAACTACATTTTTCAAAGGCTTGGAATATAATCAAGCATGGGTGGCTTGTCACAGGATACCTGAAGAGATATGTCAATCACAATGCTCCTACTCCTCACCACATTCAGAGTTTTGCTCCTAATTATGACATATTTTTTAAATGGGCAAAAATATCCCATATTTCCCTATCTTCCTTGGGAACCACTGAAGTATTTTAGCAGAAGTTGCCTTCAAAAGTATTCAGGAAGAGTTAGCCAACCAGGTGGAAATACTAGGAGCAGCAGCAAAGGTCTTAAAATAGGAAATACTGGGCTACTTCAATTATAGAAGGTTCTACAAGTTCTGCCAATATTTTTCCCTTAGGCTCTCACAAAATGGGGAAGCAAAGGGAGAAATATCTCACAACTTCACAGAATCCCTTAAGCCTCCTATGTTCCCATTTAAAAGGGATTATGAAATAAAATGGAGTAGAAAGCTCCTCAACATTTCAAAGAAACTTGTGTTGATGCCAAAATTGCTATTTTAATATTTTTTTCTATGTCTGACTAATTTTAAGGTATTCCTCATTAGCATAACTGTCACTCTTTGCTTTGCTTTTTTCTCTTTGCTGTTTTTATTCACCATTTGACTAGGTGTTGAAGAATGCAACTTGAAATAGAAAGTATAGAAAGAGGGAATTTTATTGATTCCTATTACATTAATTCCTATGAATTTAATTTGTTTTCTTTTTCACTAACCCAGGTATACTAACTGAATAATGCTCTGGAAAGATATATCTTAGTCAAAAGTCACAGCGAGCAACACTGCTGCCTACGGGGTAAGAAAAAAAAGAGAGAACTAGATTAAGCCTTTTGTTTTAAACATACTCATTTTAAAACCAAATTGATTAAGAAAGCAGCTCTGACTACTATGGTTTGAGTAGTGCTCTCTTCCCTCCTTTTCATGTTTTCATCACTGACAGCAAAGGTATAGATGGAGGCCGATAAAACAGGATTTAGACCTTTCACCTTGTCTGTTAATGGACATCTGTTCATAACTAAATAAGCCTTTCTCCTTCCTCTTTTCCCCCAGTCTGATTTCTGCCTATCCATTTTTCATTTCCATCTGAAAAAGATTGAAATTCTAGTCAATTTATTTGGACTCTATCACTATTTACATCGATCTGGGTTTCTACCATTCATGGAAATATAAAGGAACTTTAAAGTACGCATAAATAAATTACTCTTACAACCCACTTTTCAGCTGGTTTGTACTTCCAGATGATATAAAGAGATTCCAGTATAAAGTAGCATTAGGCTACTATCTCCAGTGGTTGAACTTCTCAATAAAGATAAATAGCCAAACACAAGCATTACAAAAATGAAAAAATAACCACCCTTTTTTAGTGAATTTTTTCTTTTCAGATGCCAATTTCAATCTTGTTTTTCCAAAATTAAGGGAAAATACATAAAAGTTTTTTACAGTTTGCCTAGTAGGACTGATTGGAAAAAAAAATTAAAGATCCATTTGGAGAGAATATAATTAATATCAGTCAGGATGGAGCACACTGGGTTTAATTTTAGTGTTCTTCTCTTTTCCTTTCTATGCCTTCTTTCTGGTTATCCTAGGAATCACTAATTATTCACACATTGCAGACTACACTGGTAATTCTGCTCATGTAAGGGCTTCTGAATTTGACAGAACAACCTTAAAGGCTGCTGGTGATCCTGTTTGTCCAAATGTAACTGTTCAGCTCCACAGATTTACTTCTAATGAAACTTGGTAACTATCAGATAGAAAAAAGACCTCCAGGAACCCATCCTGAACATGCTCATGTTAAACATCTGTTTGAGGTTTAGTGTGCTTTTATTTATATTCTTAGGGAAATATGATGCCACTTTGCAGGAGTTTTGTTTGGTTTTTGTTTGTTTGTTTGTTTTAAATTAAAAGTGTAACTGAAATTCATCTATATACCTTTATGTTTCTTATATCACAAATAAATGACATCATGATGTCACACTCAACACACTGGACAGACTAAAAGCACAGATTTTTGTGCAATTCTTAATTCAATAAAATGCTGTGGTACTTCATGGTCAGAAGGACATACGCCCTCAGAAGATTCTGTTTCTTCTGTGTCCTTCATGAGAGTCAAAGGGTACTTTACAATCCAATCCAATGCTGGATATAACCTTTTAAATAAATAAACCTTGGTTTAAGGATTTGGAAAGCACTAGATCAAAGAATGTAATCTTTGAGATCTAATAACTACAGTGATGGGTCTAGCATAAGGACATGAGCTGAGCAGAACAAAGGTTTGCTGAATATCCACAGTGCCTCTTGGGTTAAAATTCATTACAGAGTCACTCCAAATCCCTAGTTAGGGGGCAACCCTAAATTTCTCTTCTTGCTAAAATCCATTATGAACTTAAAAAATAAACAGAAACAATATATTTAGGGGAAGAAACTCCAATCTTCAGCTTCTTTTGTGTTGTTGTTTGACTTCAAAATCCAAGTCTCTTTTCCAAACACCTGCCAATTTCAGTTTCAGCCTCCAGGTTTTTGGCTACACACCCCAATACACACACACACACACACACACACACACACACACGGATTTCTACTCTCCAGAATTAACTGAGTGGAGATGGAGAACTGGCTTATTTTTTCCAGCAGTACACGTCTATATTCTCTTTCAACCAGAGGAGATCCAGGCCTTTAGCATTGCATTGTCAAATGCACAATGTGCTGCTCATGTGAACTTTCCCAATAAGTTGTGGGGATACTTATGGATGTGCTCAAATGGTTCCATGATCACCTTTTAAATAAGCAATAGCACAAAAACAAACAGATAGGTGTGTTTAGAACTATTGTGAACCCTTCACAAGCTGTTTTACAGCACTCCAAATTTGTCATCTGGTCAGGCTTTGAAATTGTAAGCGTTGCTCACCAACTTGCACACAAAAAGTTTTCTTGCCTACTTTGGTGACAAGCTGGAGCAGGTGGTGAATACTGCACACAGGCTTCTGGAAAAATCTTGTTATCTTTCTTTATTTCCCACCATGGGCATTACAACACACAAACCATCACTTCTGCCTACTGCTCAACCAGCATCTTGTCAAATCTGGCTGCAAGATTAAGCTTCCCCAATTCTGAATTCAATATTGCAACCCTAAGGACATAAGAATCAAACTGGAACATTCTGGGTTTTGGAGTTGTATTTTTTCTTTTAATGGACAAAATTGTTTCTGCTCCAAGATCATAGTTTGCCCTGACTATAATGATAAATCATCATGACTGACACTAAGCAAAAGTAGTTTGGTATTTTCTGCTTTATCCTTACACATTAGAAGCCACTTTTACATTTGCCACAACTTTCAACCTTTCTTCCAAAAGATTAGAATTATACAAATCAGATATTATTTCTGCTTTGTATAATCCATTTGAAAAATGTGAAGCACATTTTGTACACAAAAAGGGATGGGTGCAGCAAAGAGAAGGTAAGATTTAATGGCCAGCAATCTTGCAATAACTGTTGGTTTCCTATAGCAGCATAATTCTTCTTTATTCTAGATTATATTACTTAACTGGAACAGTGTCCTACTAACTAAGCCAGGACTCCAGACACATTCAGCACTTGGCAGCATCTAGTTCTAGTAGCAAAGGTTATAGACCAAATGACAGTGTCTCAGAAATATCAGACTTAACCATTATCAGAATTATTTGCATCTTTAGCCTTTTTTTTTAAATGTGTGTTCAGTAGCAATTTGGAACATTTCTCCATTGTTGTAATTTAAAAAAAAACTAAAACAATGACAGCCTTTAATGTGATGTACTGTGAAAAATGAAAGCTGTTGCCAGTTTGCCACTGATGGGAGACAATGTGGTTTTAATTCATAAGTTTGAAACAAGGTTATCAAATATTCTAGTCATTGATATTGCTGTTTCCCTCTTAGTCTGTGCTACAAATCTATATTTAGCTATTTATTTTCCCCAAAACCCGACCCCCAAAAAAAACAACAACAAAAAAACCCAAAAACAAAACCAAAACAAAAACCAAACCAAAACAAAACAAAAAAAGGATGTCTTCCAGGAATGGGCTAAAGCCATCAGCTTTTTATTCCGGTAAAACTTCATTGCACTTGATACATAAGAGAAGCTCAAGAAAAAAATGTGTTAGAGCTCCGTAAGTTGGATTTGTAAGTGAAAAAGCAGTTAGACATGTAAACAGTTTAGTGAAAAGCACAACATTCTGATACAGAAGTATCACTTACCATATGCCTAACAGCAGCTGTGTAATAGTATTAACATGACTTTCACTAATTTGCTTGCAAAAAACTCATGGTCTGTTATTTTCTGTTTCTTGAAATTTGTTTCCATAGCAGGGGATAGCTAAAAAACACTTTTGTCTTTTACTGTTGCCCCTGTAATATTTTAGTTTTGGAAGTGCCATTCCATAGCTGGATTGTGTCTTCCAAACACACATGGGTCCAAGATCCCTGAAAATGCTAGCAACTTATAAAATAAAAGTTACTTAATGGAATCAACAACTGAAAGAGTACTAAATTCCATTTTAACTTTTTTTTTTCTTTTACTTAAGGTTCTATTTCCATTTACAATGCCCTTCCCTATTTGTGGATTCAGAACCCCATCCTGGAATAAGTCACCTTTGGGGATAGGTCCTATTTAGCAAGTAGTTTTGGATAACACTCACTGGAAATATCACAGGGTCAAAAATTACTCTCTCAAGTGAGATTTTGTGCACTGCTTGTCAAATTATTGGATTTCTTTTACACTAAGGTGGCAGAAGAAAGCCCGCCAAGACAAGACCTATGTGTTTTGACAAGACCAACTATCGGAGTTCTGCCCTGTAAATCCTCATTCACACGTGCAAATGACATGGGACAGCTGTACATCTAAGCAGTGAGCAAGATGCATTTATGAGACCCTCATCTCTGAAAATAATTTCTTCAAGTTTAAGTCATTAAATAATATCAATTGCTATTACTCATGTGAGTAAAAGTTTGTCAGAGATAGTTTTGCTATATTTAGTATGACATATACAAATATAGATAAAACAGGCTTATCAGTAACTACAAAATCTATTCTAAACAGCTTAAGAAAATTTAATTTATACAATTCATCATGTAAGGATTCTTTGAAATAAAGATTTTTACATACCCTCTTTCTCCCCCCAACCTTTTTTTTAATGAAGCTTTCTCCCACTACCTCTTTTAAGAATACCTAGAAATTTAGAACAGTCCCTTGATCTTCAAAATTTTCTTTTGATCTAACAGTTAGATAAAGCACTACTGCAGAACAGCACTACCAGTCAACAGAGAATCAGCAGCAAACATCAACTAATATTTCTCTTTTGAAGGGAAAGTACTACACATCACAGAGGTTTCGAAGCCAACATTGAAACAAAACCCCTGAAGTGATAGTCCATTTACCTGTAGCCTTGATATCCTCTAAAAATAAGCATTCAAGACCCTTGAGTTACTATCTTTATTCTTAATAGCCAGTTATAATTGTAAAACAGTTTACATAACAATTATTTAATTAGCATTTAAGCCAAGCTTTGTTATATTTATTATCAGTAGCAGTAACACAATAGGCTTGTTGGACTAGATCCTGTCAATTGTTATATATATCTGTGAGGAGTTCCATCGAATTCAGTATCATTCTATGCACTGGAAGATTTAGCAATTGCAGACTTCTTATGGGCTTAAGTGTTTTGCTGACCAACTTTTAAGTACATGCTTAAGTCTAGTTTAGCATGAGAGAAATTTTCACATATTCAAAATTGCCTGATCTGAAGTTCTTCCATTTTTAGAATTTCAGAATAAAAAGCTACATTACTAATGTTGTTGAACAATGTAAATCACAGGAAAAAAGAATATTTTGCCATATCTTCATCTAATGTTGAAAGTGCTGTATACAATTTCTCTTCGATTGTCCTTTTATTTTCTTCCATTTGAGTTGCAGTTAAGATCAGAGAAGAAAAATAAAAGTCTTGTTACAGCTACAGGTCACTGTAAGATAAGAGGCTCAGCAGTCACTTCTATGCACAGTACACACAAAAATGGGCCAGACTGATATTTAGTTTATCAGTCTAGAATCTAGGAAACATAAGAGAGGTACTTGAATGTAAATGCATTGCCAAAAGATAATAATCTACATCATTGGAGGAGTGTCACTTGTCCAGCAATTTAAAGGTCATTTGATGTACTTTATTTTTCTCTTACAATTAGAATGTAGTGAATATATGCAGAGTACAAATCACAGCTTTTTTAAATTTGACCTCTTAATTGGCCAGCCTGACCCACAGATGAGACAGCACAGTGGTACAGAACAGAAAAGAATAAAGAAATTCAATAAGAAAAAAATACTAAAGATGTTTTTAGAAAGCTGATTTCAATTAAAATCCAATTTTGGTGTGAAAAGAATAAAAATCTTTTTAAGTATGAATCATAAAAATTCATCTTTCCTGCTGTAAAAACAGAAGTCAACAGAAAAATGCATTCTTTTGCTGGAATCCAGGCCTAGGACCAAAGAATTTACATATATTAAATTAACAAGATCCAAAGTCCTCTACAACAAATATTTATACTGCAAAATATTACAGCCACATTCCTGCATCTCCTTACAATAATAATTCTTAGGGACACGGTATTCTAGAGAGTGTATACAACAGTGGGTTTCTGCAAAGATGGAATGCTTCATTATCAGAGTACCAGCTTGTTCATAAATATTAAAAAGTACGGTTTTGAAGTTTTTCAAACATATTCCTTACCATTTACATTGTCTCTCTACTGCTGAAAAAACCAGTCAATGTGTGCCTGTCTATAGGTCTCTCCTTCACAGTCTTGAACTGCAGAAAACCACTGCTGGTGACTGTAAAGGACTACAACGTTTGCTCTGGATATACAGCAAGTAGCCAAGGGGACAAGTAGTCTGGCCTTATTTATGCAAGTAGTTTATTCTTATTTATTCTTACCGTGATGGGTCTAATTCTTATTTGAAAGAACAGGATTTGTCCCAAACTACAGACAAAAGGACACAATTCCTTGCTGTCTTATAAAAGTGGGTCCAAATTTTACATGTAATATGGTTATTATCTGTTTGTATATGTTATAGGCAAATCTTTATATTAGATTAGAGCTGGAAACAGATATTCCAAGAGAAAAATAACTTCTCTACTACTTCAAGAAAAATCATGTAGATACTGCTCAAGACAAAATAACATTATAGATCTGATCTGCATTTGGTAAAAATTAAACTCCTGGATACATATTAGTCTGCATTATAAAACAACACTGACAACAGATTAAACTTCTGAAAAGTGACCAAAACTTACAAAAGGAATGGCTTCTCTGAAACATGTTCTATTGTGGTTAATCACGAGGAAGAACACAAAAAAAATTAAAAATGGCAACAAATTGAAACAGAACAGAAAGACCCACACAGGCTGTAGCAAGATATCAGATTCATAAACTGGGCTTCACAGAACCCTCTGTGGGAAAAGAGCATGTTTACCCTTGCATAAATAGTTTTTACTACATGGTGAGATCATATGGAGGGTAGCATTGAAATACAGAAATAAACACACTAAACTTGTAGAAAGAGAACTCAAACATAGCAATAATAACTGCAAACACATGCTTATTTGAAGAAGAATGTTACCTAATTTGCTTCCTCTCAATATACAGAGATCTAATTTAAGCTGCTCCCCTCCCCTTTCCCACTTTACTGTGTTTGCAAGAACCAGTGAACACAGAAATGTGCAGCCAGCGCGGGCCCTCAGGCCGGTGGATCAAGATGGCAGGCTGGCCTGGGCTCCCCTGGGGACAGCAGAGCCAGAAGGGTGATTGGACACAGTGACCTGTCTGCATGAGATGAGACAAAAACAGGAGGGCTGTAATGCTGATGAACTAGCCTGTCACTCACAAGCTCAGGTCTGAAGGAAAAAAAAAAAGAAAGAAAGAAAAAAGAAAAAAATAAGATGGAGAGAAAAAAGAATAAGAAAAAAGGTATACTAGAGTTTTTAGAAAGCATACAAGGCAGACAAATTACAACATCATTGGAATAATAAGATGACACATTTAATTACCTGTTAATTCAGATGGGCTCAGGATATATAGGGAATATGACAAAATCCAGCTAATAGTTTCTGTAAGAGCAAACACAATTGAAGAAATACTGGATATTGCAGTTTGGCATGCAAGGAAGGATGCTACAGACTATTGCTGGCAGGGATCAGGGTTTCATGCCAAACACCCCAGTTATGAATCAAAATCACAATGAGCAATGAGCTTCTAGATCTTGACACACAAGGCAAGGAGGTTGTTCTTCAGAGTATTTGGCTGTTTTATTGCTTGCTTGGGGGAGGAAAAATCCAGAGGGAAGGTTCACAAGCAATTCTGCACCCTGGACCCAGTACACCCAGGCGCTGGGTTATGGTCAGGATTGTAGCACTCTGCCCACCATTGCCATCACCAGTGGGAACCACAGTGGACTGGTGGTTAAAGATAGATGAAATCCAGGTTTTTTTTAAAAAAAGGTCAAAAATGCATTTAATGATGAACAAGTACTTGATGTTGAAAATACCTTTAAATCAGTATGCTCCTGCTATTCCATTTGTGTCATACACAGACTAATGCTTGAACTACAAAAAACTGCTAGTGTGCCTGATCTCCATTGCATCAGGTATACATGTACAGTTTGGATTTTTAATTAGGCAAGTTCACATTCCATTAGCAGTAAACAAGACTGAATTTAGAGCTACATCTGCAGGATTAGTAAAAAAAAACTCAATCTCATGACTGAAAAAATCCAATGCTGACATAAAAAGGCCAAATTATAACCATTTATCCAATTTTTTGGGGTTTGGAGGTTTGAAAGTTAACAAAGACTTTTAAGAACTTTTTCTATCAGTGTCAGGAAATAAATGTCTCTTCTAAAAACATGCAGCTACTAAATAAGCAAACCTTAACAATTTATCAATACAAAAACTTACAATGTGGAAAGATTCTCTGTCACAGGGCTTGCTTTTTGATAGCTATTTTCTCTTAAAGTTTATACAGAAAGTCTATGTCTATTTTCAGCAAAATATGGTAATTATACTGGTTCACTTGAGATCCCCGCATTTTAACTAACTCTTTTATTATACAACCATAAAATGCATAATTTTTTCTCAGAAAAAAATATTTTTAACCTTTTTATTCTATCTTAACACATAGCTAATAACAACCTAGCAATGGACAATTAATCAAAACAAAAACATATTTTAAAATTTTGGGTATTTATGAACACATTTTGATGTGCACACTTATATATATAAAATGTAAATATGCACACATGATGATCTGAAAAAAATGTTTGCAGCACCTAAGACAGTAAGTTTCAGAAAAATAACATCTATAAAGTCTAACAGAGAAAACACACAGAAGTTAGTTGCCTAAAATACCTAAATTTATTTTTCTTTTAAGTACATGCTCTTGCTACTAATTTTAGGAAATTAAATACATGAATACATGATATAAACATTTTTCCAGGCATTCACTAAACTTTTTTTAATTAATGAAATATGGAATGTTACACACAGAAAAAAAAATCCTTCTACCATTTCCAGCCTCAAAACCACTTTCTGAGAGTTGGCAAGCCTTAAACATAAAATAACTAACTTACACTTTCTTACATGTGAAAACAAAAGTTACATTAAAGAGATATTACAAGCTTTTAGATTTATAAAGATTTCAGGGTACATTTTCTGTCAAGTGTACTTGCTCAAAACCTTGCCATTGTATCTGCCTTAGAATCATTTAGTATATTTCTGTACAACTGAACAAGTAAAACAAAAAGGTAATTAATACAGTGTAAAATACATCTTTTTTTGCACAATGTAGTACTAGCAAGCATGCCCCACTTTTTAGGTATAAGCCAGCCTAATAGAAAGCTGTTAATGTTTGGAGGATTTTTAATAAAAAATGCATCTTCTATTTTTAAAATATTTAAAGCAATAAAAGTCTGTGGTAAACATGGTATTACATATTTGACATTTTCCGCCCAGAAATGCATTACTATGTACGATGATATTAATAAACCATGTGCTTTGAGGGACTTCAGTGCTTTGCCATAATTTAGTTGAAAACAGTGTGTAGAACGCATATTTTTCTACCATCATATCAACATATAGAAAACAAATACTATGTCATCACCTCAGCAACATGCGTTCACTATACTGGAAACATATGCAAAAAAACCACAAACTTTTGAGAGTTCAAAAAATACCCTTTACCAGAGACTGATTTACAAGTCAGTGGTTAATGAGAAAGTGTTGAGCACTTAAAATTTTGCTAGAAAAATAAAAACAGGCACCCACATCTGACTCCGACTGCTTTCACAGGGAAACAGCCCTCCCTGTTCATCAGAACAAAATAATTTCTTTCCCGACTTCAGGTTATTATTTGAAGCAAATGAAAAGACAATGATTCTTCTCTCTTCTGGCTAAAGCTCAAAACAGCATGGTTAAATCACACATATAAAAACTACATACTTATCAGAAATCACAAAACAGAAAGAGAAGGACTCACTGACCCATTTGGAAGACAAAGACGACAAAACGGAAAAGCTCTAAAAATCAGCTTGTGAGGCCTTTGAGAGATATTCTTCTGGCATTTCATCACAGCAGCCCCAGACCAGTTCACTTCCCTGGATACAGGGAGGGAGAACTAAATAGAGCTGTTTATTAAAGCTGTTGTGCTGGATTGCATTAGGAAGCACGAGCAGACCACCTGGACCTTTCAGATTGTGGCAGTGTTTAATTTGCAGGCTGCCCCTCTGCAGCAGCAAAGACTACTACATTTACCAAGCTCAATCACACATTATCTGGATTAGGAGTATAAGAAGAAAAAATAAAAATAAAAAATAAAAGCCACAGCATCTAGTACAAGAATCCAGTCAATATAAAAATAATGAACAGCATTACAAATAGAAAGCAACTCCCCAGCAAACATAACACTTTCACTTCTCAGTTCCTCTACTTCAGAATATTTAAACAAAATAAAACAGCAAATTAATAAATACATTGGTTTGGTAAAGCTCAGACTGGGTTTATTAGAAGAAAAGGATTGTAATTAAGGTTTTTCTAGTGATTCCCTGGCCAGATTATTGTGTTTCTTTTGCCTTTCTCACTTTCAGTACTACACTCGCTGGTAGCTGAAGATACAGATAGAAAGATGGTACTGTAAATATGAATTATGTGAATCATATGGTTAGACCCTTGTGAAAAAAAAAAAAATAAAAGGGGAGTTGAGAAATGGCTGACTCCATACCTGACCAATTACAGCTTGCATGGTCCCTGTGTCCTGCTGAGCTGAAAGATCGCAATCCATCATATGTAGTCTTTGAAAAGGAGAATGGGGGTTTCTGGCATGCATCTGTCAATCAACTTCTGCACTCACAACCATCACCAAAAGCAAGAGAAAAAAGTCAAGCTGCTCCACCAAATAGGATGAAATAGTCATGTGACCTTCAGCACACTCACACACATACATACTTCCATGGAACGTATGAATTTTCTGCAGATATGAAATGACATTGACAAATACCCAATACCAAGTAAATAAAGTGAGACAAACAGCTACTCACCAAAGAGAAAACACATGCTGTAATCTTCAGCCTAAAGATTTAATATACCTAAAAGGTATTTTAAACTGAGTGTTTTCTTTAGAGCCTAAACTTTTCAGATAAGGTGATATGATTTTATATATGCAGACAGTGGTCAGAACTTTAACCCCTTGCATCCTCTTGCAGCTTCTATTTTTGTTCCCCCCCTTTATACTTCTACTTTATGGCTTTTTGAGTTCTTGATTTTTTTTTCTTTAAGTTTCATTTGTGTGAAAGTGAAGTGGCTTGTGTTGCCTTCTTTGGATTTGCAGAGATTATGAAAACTCGATAGAAAAAAATTGCTAACAGGAAAAAAAGAAGCAGGGGCTGAGAAACCTATGTCTGTACTCACAAATCAAAACACCTTTAGCTTTACTCCACCAGAAGTCAAATGTTTTCTTTACTGGAAATATATATTTAAGTATTAGTTTATGCAAGCTGTGATGAGCACTCAAAATATTAAATATTCAGACTATGTAAATCCTACTTACAGAATCCTTTCCATTTTGAAGGTTAGCAGAGTTTTGGTTCATTCACTGCTCCACTGAACTGACATAAAATGTTGTTACTTAGGAAGGCAAACATTACCATTTTTTTTGAATGGAAGCAGTTTGTTTCATATATCTCCCCCTCTGAGTTAAGATTTGCAAGAATTTCCAAGACTATTTTTTATTCTTGTCAAAATATATCAGCCACTTGTCTCCAAAAACTGAGTGTCCTGAACGACATGCTGCAGCATTGATTGCTGATACGTTATTGGCCAGTGATTGCTGAAGGGTGACATTAATGTAACCTCGTAGCACTTTAACCCTTTGAAGATCAATACAGTCCTCTGGCAATATAGTAGAATAACAGCCCATATACTTTTTGCTGTATTACAGCTTCATATAAATATTAGTGCATTATTCTGTCCTCCTCAAATTGCATTTCAGTTACTAGTGCAAATAATACACTTTCCAAAGGATGTCAGAAGCAAAAATGCAGAAAAAAAAAGCAGTCTAATCTCTATGCTTAACCTAACACACGCTTTTTATTTCAATAAGTTTCTGGCAATAATTTGACATTATTATTTCATTTTTACAGGCATTGAAATATTGATCTTAGCTTTTATGGTCAAAGAAATGTGAGAATTCATCAACAATATTCTAATTGTAGGCACTTGCCAGTCTAATATTTCCTACCATATAATTTCAAGATTCAACATCCANTGTATATACATATGTATGTGCGTATGCATGCAAGTATAGAACAAATGAAATGTATGTTGAGGGAGTGAGACAGGGAATATCCAGTTTACTTTGTATTCTTTGAGTTTTTACAACACAATTATTTTTTTAAATGTTAAGAAAAAAGGAAAGGAAATTTTGATACATATTTTAAAAATTAGAAATAAGAACAATTCACATGTAGAGGCATGGGGACTCAGAAGTGTTCCTAGGACTACAAAATATTTTATCATAACAAACTTTTCAAATCAAGCATTTTTAGAAAGGTATACAATATTAACAATGAAACATTGCCTCTGGGAGGAGGAAGGAGTACTTGAAATGTTGTTTCCAACATCTGCTATGCATTTCATTTATAAACATAATTAAAATGCACCATTTGGGCTGAAATCTTATCTGCTTCTTACTCATGAAAGAAAATACACTGAACTAATACCTTGGTCTGCCTTCTGGTCAGCTGAGAATTTTCTGCGGTCTCTTCCTCCAGGACAATTCTATGGAAAAACCAGGCAGTATTGTGAAGGCCATAATCAACATCCGTATCATCGCAAGCAATTCAAAATACAACTGGTAAGTGGGCGAGTGAGTAGAGGAGATTGCCTCAGCTGTCTCCAGGAAAACAGACACGCTAAAATCAAATACTGCACATGAATTTAAAAGGAAAGTTAAGGATGTCTATTTTATAGCTTTTCTTCAGGAGAAGCCTTTCTGCAGTGAGTATGCACAAATACCTTTCGCATTCCTTTAACTAATTTAAGTAACTAAACCTGGAAATTAGCACTGTAGGGTTTTTATTAGCAGAGACACTGACATACACATTTGTTACATATCAACAAATAAGCACAGTGTTTTATGCACACAAGTCTGCTGCACCCTTACATACCAACAAACCAACCAGTAGCTTGCAGATTGGCAGAGCTGCAAGAGCTCTGTCCTCCCAAAGTGAGATATATGCTACCTCTCTAACTTACACTTCCAGGAAATGCTACTATCTAAAATGTAAAACAACATCCCTGCAGCTAATGCCTCTGCATAAGTTACAGCACCATTGTTAATCTGAACAGTTGCAAGAGTTTCCTCTGCTACTGCTGGAGCTGCCCTTAGCTCTGAGGAGCTGGAGACCTTTTCCCTCAGCCAAATCTACCTGATTCTGTCTGTAGGGGCTGCACAACTGGTCCCTGACCACTGTTTCATCTTTGCTTCTCATCCTTCAGGCCTTCCACTGGCCGTCTCCTAAAGGGTGTTGGTCCCATTTTGTCTTTTTACTTACTCTAAGAAATTATCTCCCTAACATCTCCCATTCCTCCTACTCCTTCCCCCGAAAACACACACTTCCTTTGCTGCTGGAAAGGTGATTTAGCTCTCCTGTCAGCAGTCAAAAAGGTGGGGGAGCAAGATAGTGCCTAATCTGCCACAGGGCAGACTCAGATGGAGAGCAGGGTGCAAAGGGGAACTTGACTTGCCAGGTTTGCTCTAGCATGAGCATCTTGAGGAAAATTATTGAAAGACAGAATGACAAATACTGCTTACCAACAAGCTGTGATGTATCTCCAACAGAGACCTTCTGGTCTCCTTTGAAACTTTTTATCCATGGCTCTCCTTCAGCATACCTGAGAGGAAAATAGTTACAGAGTCACAGTTATCTATAGTTGTCTGTAACAGGTATGCCTTCCTACACGCATGCCCCTTCAGCATGTCACAATGGGGCCAGTTTTGCATTGCTGTACCTAAAATCATTGAGAGAGGGCTTACACAGAGAGGAGGCTAATTTATCACTTATCTTTGACACTGCAAATTCAAAGTGGTACAAGCCTGTGTTTTGAGTTGCACACTGGATTTCTGGCAGCCAGGGAAAGTGTAACACTGAATAACTTTAACTGCAATAGACTTTCCCTGTTTAGTTGAAACAATTTAAAAAAAAAGTACTTTTGAATAAAATAATGTGCTTGATTTTATATCACAGGTACACAGCTAAGAATTTGTGAAAGGAGTATTACTGCATAAAATAATTTCTTTCCTGTCTTCCAGGAGAATATATGTTTCCTGGGTGGCAAAAACTAGTATTTAGAATTATACAGCATGCAAAACCCAATTACTTCAAAGCTAAGATGTGTTAAAACACATGGTCATTTTTAATGCTCATTATTTAGGATTGTCTGTGGTTCATTCCTTCCTGAACTAGAAACCTTGTGATCAACAGAGCCCACGGGTTTACTAAAATACCTTTAGGCACTTGGTCTCATGCCATAGCAGAACTTGCAGCAGATTTAGTGAGTTGAGCGAGGCACTCCTGCTTCTTACAGCATTGGTACACTAGGGGGACTCTTTTTCCTCTTTTCTCGAGTGACAGATGCAGGGCACTGTCAGAGCAATCTGTTGTACCTCACACTACAGGCACTTTACTCACTGCTTAAACACACAAGACCCAGTCTTGCCTTCTTAGAAAATTAACAAATCTAATTCTAAACTGTCAATGATTCTTCCTCCCTCTCTCACTCTCTCTATCCATCTCTGCCAAACAGACACTATATGGCATTTTGCATCTTGTGAGTGGGGTTTCTGTATGAGTAAAGTTCTGTCGAATTTTGCTAATTCCAAAATAATTGTTTTGCATTAATAGACAGTAATGGATTACAGTTCCTGCCTCTGCAAACCTATTTTGGCCAATAACTTTTACATTTCAGAGGTAATTTTGCTATTAAGAAAATCTCTGGCACTTCTAAGTTCTCCTCCTCCAGATTTCATTAATGTATAATTTCTGGGTTTCTCCCACTGCCCCTGAGCTCCATTTTTCAAAAACCAAGCTACTGGGACATACTCACTCACTTCAAGAATGACACTTCCTTCTCTTCCTGTATTATGTAAAGGAAATTCAGGAAAATATGTTTCTCTGCCTAAATTGCTGGAACAGGGCATAATCTACATAATACTCATTTCTGTACAGCCAGTGGGACAGTTTTCACTTAGTGCTTATCCTTCACTATCTAAAGAAAACATCTGCAAAAAACTTTATTTTTCTTGTTTTTTAGAGAAAAGTGAGTTACTGTAACACTTTGTATCTTTGGGAAGGTAGGAATAAATTCTCCCCGTTTCCTTCTAGATCTAAGAAGATGGTTTGATTGAAATTTATTTTTGTGTTTCAGGAAGGACAATTGTTCAACAGATCTTTCAATTTCCTGATTCAACTAGAATATATTTTAAATGAAACATCTAGGTAATGGGAATGGTATTCTTTTTCCATAGTAAACTACATAGTGAAGAAACAGCACCTTCCTCCTCTACTTCTACGTTAAGTGATGGGAGGTGATTACACCAATGATGATGAAATCTAGTTAATCAGAGGACAAGCAAGTCTCACACCTCTCAGGTGAAATGGAACTGGGAGGAAAAACATGTTGAGAGGCAGGATGGATTAGCAAGAAAGGGTGATATTGACTGGGTAAGGTTTAAGAATATACTTCCCAGGTACATTTCCAACTCCAGCATTCTAACAAAACCACATTCTTCATGTCTCATGGTATCTTCAGCAGTATTGGGTGCAATGGGTTTTTAAGACCTCTCCTTATTGGATATACCATCTCCAATAATGGAAATTTACACCATGTGAAGAACAGACCACATTTAGGTGAACTAGCATCATTTAAGTGAGGTAAATAAGAAATCTGACTGGGCAAAAAGAGGATCCTTACTGTAAATGGAATCATCTTTTTCCAAAACTTTTCCAAAATCTTTGGCAGGATTTAGAACATGTCAAGGACAGCAGATACATAAAAAATAAGGCATATTTTTCCATTCATTGAGTGATAGGGACTCATTTCAGAGCAGTAATGCTCTTACCACACTGTCATGGTTAATAGCGTAAAGGGTGGAGTTTCTATCAGTGTTTAATTCCACACCACCCACATCATGGCTGGGGCATGGTTTCAGCAGGAGGAAGCCAGGGCCAGAAATGGAAGGATTGTCATCTTTCACCGAGCTCAAGGGAGGGGATGTGCAGGTTTCAGGGTCAGCCTGGCAGAGCTGGCCCCTCTCTGACAGGTGATCTCTTTCCTGTTCCTCTGAGTGCTGGGTTTTCTGGTTTGGTGCTGAAAGATGGCACCAGCAAGCCTGAGATGCCAGTCCAAGAAAAAAAAAGGGAGAAAGCAGTGGTGGCATGGAGCCCAGCTGACTACACTCTTTTATCCATATTGTTGTGGTTGTTGTGATTTTTCAATAAATTGTGATTTCATCTTAAAATGTCTCCTAGTTCTCCACTGTTGGAATGGGATGGTGAAAAGGGGGAAGCTTGGGTGGGTTTAATTTTCCTGATGGGTTTTAAAACAGCACACACACCAACAGGGAAAAGCAGATGGTTTCACAGCGTGTGAGATGATGATTAACTTCTTGTTCACAAGTATATTTGCTTTCATTTACTTGTGCTGTAAATTGCTCATCTTGCATAGGTGCTACTTCCACTTCAACACAACACAATGAAGTGACAGCATCATCAGAGACGAGAAAATGAGTGGAGGTGGACGTGACAGAATGGGTGTGTAGTGTCAGTGAAAGCACACATTGCCTACACACTACATATGCCTCAGATCCCCAGCTCCTAAGTAGATGCCTCCCTCCCATGGGAAAAAAAAAAAAATAAAAGTCCAAATAAAATTATGTATCCATATACCTGTGCTTCTTTTGCTCCAAGCACTGTAGATGATGTTTGAATATTTCCTGTATCAAATAAAGGTACACTATATACAGAGATGTACTTCCTAGCATTACATTAGGACATGTCTCAGTGAGAAATATTTGATCTTCTGATAGACAGTTCAAAAAATTTGGTTACAGACTTTATATCCTGCTGTATTTTACACAGGATCAGGAGAGAAAATGTGATAGGTTTGAGCTACTGAAAGAGCCACCATATACTAATTGTTCCTGAGTTTGTTTCATTTATCAGTAAACTGTGTTATTTGCTTGTTCATGGGGAAAATCAATAAGTAATGACATTTATTACAAATGCAGTTAATACTTAAGTTTTGCTAGTAATTTTTTCCTTTAAGATGTTTATGACTCTTTGCCAGACATTTATGCTCAGACATCTGCTGAGTATCAGATTTTGGTCTACACTTTGGCCATATGTTAACCAGAGGCTTACACAGTGAGGCAGGATAAGTTCATGGAGGAAAATCAGCTGATGAGTTGATGAATACTTTGACACTCTTTGTCTTAGGAAGCGCCCCAACTGAAAAATATTTGCGGATGAACTTATGCAAGAAGACTATCAGCAAGTGCCTGCTGCTCATTGAAGGCAGGCAAGCCAGGAGCTGCTGCTGACCCATGACAGACCATGCCCTCATCAACAGGGCACCATCCCACAGGCCCTAGTCCAGACAGGCAGAGCAAGCAGCCAGTAACCTGTTCCAAAAAGTCCCTCTGATACATAGAGGCAATGAGGTCCAGGGGCCAGACAGGGAGACTAGCAAGAGATACAGCTGGAAACAGGTCTGGAGACAGGGCTCCAGGTCCATCATGGGTCCCAGGTCCATCCAGGAGTCAGGGCTGGAGACAAGCTATGACCTAGGTCTGAGTGGTCTATCCAGGAAGGCAGCTCTCTGCAGTTATATTTAAAGATTCTTCAAATGAACAGATATATTCTGTCAACTTTCTGCACTCACTGCACCAGTTTTGCAAACTCATAACCATGTGTATTCTAGAAGACTGTTTTTCATATTATCATCCAATAATTAAGGGAAAAATAAGTTTCTTTGTATCTGAATTATATCATTACTCATTTCACCACACTGACAATCACAGGTGGTTTCAAGTGGACATATAAAAAGCAAACTCTTCAGTCCTTGGCATCTCTCCTCCAGGCATGTAGGGCCTCTAAAGAGAGGCAGTTTGCCTTTCAGTGTTGGATACTCACCTCTCCAGCCTCCTCCTTATCCGTGTCAGCAACAACCTTCTTTTTCACTACCTGGCTGCAGAATTCATTTAAAAGTTCATCAGCAAGCTTTATTCATGCTCCTGGAGAATAAAGCATATTCCCAGACAGCAGGGACATGAACAGCATTGCACAGACCCACCAAAGTTTGGTCTCTTGTAGTGCCTGGACTGGTTGGGCACTTTGTCCCATGAAACTTCCCAGTGGAAGCTCAGTTAATGCCAGCCATGGATATTTCCCTTCTAAGAGGCAGACACAGTTCTGAAAGGAGCTGGACTGACACCACCAGAGTCCACCCACACATCTTGTCCATGGCTCAGCTGGCTGGAGGAGGCTGAATCTGGTTGTGATTCCATGGAGCTGGACTCCAGCAGGTTACTCATGGATGGAGCCCCCTTGACACATCTCTCAGGCTCCACCCTCCACTCTTTGCTGTCATCAAGTGTAGGAAACAGGGATGTTCATGGTCAGGTTCTTTGAATTTAGACTGCAAAAAACAATTGTTCAAGAATTTAGGTTTCCTTGTCCACATAATTTTCTGGATTTCATGACACCCATGAGGCAGAAAGCTCTGTCTCATCATATAGTTCTACAGCCCCCATCCTCCCCACCAGCTGAAGCTCTGACAGAAGAGACATCCCCTACATCAATAAGCACTCCTTGCATGAGGAACTGCAGGGTACCACCATGTCAGGTGGAGTGACACAAGTTTCTGCTCCTGTCTGAAGACATTGAAGGAGGCAAATGCCCCAGAAGGCATGAGTAGATCACAGGGTGACAATAAGCCATGAATGGGATACAGGAAAAACATTCATGTGTGTCAGGGAAGAAAAGCAACCATTGTGTAAAGCCCTGGTAAGAATTCACCCACACCACTATGGATATTTCTCATTCCTCATGCTCTAAAAAGACAAATTCCATCTGGAACAAATGTAGACAAAGATTAAGCAGATGATTTATGGCCATGGAGGGCCTACAGAAGAAAAATGATGACTGGAAGGAGCAATACAAAGGCAGATAGGGTTGTCACATCTTCAACTAAGGGATCAAGAACAAAGACCAAAGGAGGAAAAGAGTTATTGAAGTGCAAGGAAAAATATGGTAAAGAACACAAAAACCTTTGGGATCTCTTTCTGAAAAGACAATCTCACCATAAACAGTGCACTAGCAAGTGTCCCTTGATGCATTGGTGAAGAATGGTGGTGAAACCACACCATTTACATTCTCGTTACATCCCTGCAAAGTTCATTCAGAGGGAACAAAACTCTCTCTTTCATCTCTGGCATCACCACAACCAAAAGACTGTCTTTCGTATAAATGCCCTTATTCACACAGTCTGAAGGTAAATACCAATTTTGGCACCAATGTAAAAAATTACAATAATAGTACCTCTCTTAATCTTTTAGTACTCCAACTACTAAATCTTAAAAAAAAATGAGACAGGGCTTTAGGTAAGAACATCTTCCCACATACAGACATAGGCAAATATCTCTCAGAAAGGTTAAAGTGAGTGTTACCTAGAATCAAAAAAACAAAACTTTCCAAACAATATTAAGAGTGGTAAGACGAAAAGCAATTATTTAATGAAAGCTTTCAGGTGCACAAATATGGCTACACACACATGCGATACAGGATTTTTACAATTTTTATAAGATTAATTAATTAGTATATCTAGCAGGTACATCCAACAGGAGATCAGTTGCCCCAGTAACCCGCCCTTGGGTCTGCCCCATGGAGTTGGTGCAGGGGGTTCTTTGCCCTATATCTTGTTGTGTCTTTCAAATTCTGGTGAAAAACAAGATGTCCATGTTAGAAATTCTCTTCTTGAAGATAAGATGAAACAGAATTTCAATAATGTGTTTAAAAGGGTTAGCTTATTGTTCTAAAGTGTGAAAGAGGGCAGGAAAAAAATACTAGGAAGTATACAACTATATATTAAACATCAGTAAAGCAACAAATACATGAAAAAAGCTAAAAATCTTTAGGCATCATAAGAAATGAACTCTAAAAGTTTTAGGCCATTACTGAAGTGTGCTTTGTATACCATATAAACCCAGCCAATGGATGGGTTTGTTATTGGTCAAATGACAAGCCCTGCCTCAGATTCTTGGCAGCAGCTTAAATTTAGGTGGCCTGCACCTAAAAATGCCTCAGTCCACAAAGTTCTAAGGATGGCAGACCAGCTCTATTATAAAATGAGTTATTTATTGAATAGATATCGAAGAGATAACAGAGAAAAGGCCTTAAACAGAGTAACTTACTACACATTATAAAACAAAATAACTACTAGTAGATTACATAAAACAGTGCTTGACATTAAGGTACCTACATTAAAGCTAGCAAAGATGTAACTACCAAATTTACAATAGTGCACACAGAATGCTTTCACTGAACCTTCAAGAGAATAACCATGAAGTAAGCATCCAAACTTTGGAGACAAAGCCCCAGACACTTCCAGGGAATGTGCAGAAGACTTCTGCTTTGTGAAAGTTTGGTGTAGCTTTTATAATTTGCAAAGTTAAGTGTCTGTCAGTCAAATATTTCAGCTTATCTCTCTACATCTCGCTTCCACAGCAAGATGAGATGAAAGCATTACTTCCATGGTGCCAAAATAGCTCACTATAAGACAAGCTGTCCTGATTGAGTTATTTCACCAGTTAGCAAGCTCATGTGAAGCTCATGTGAGGGGCAAGATGCCCTGAGTTACATCACCAGCTAACAAGCAAAAGACAAGCTCCTGGGGGCGGGGAGGGGTGGTGTGAGGAAGGTGAGATGCCCTGCTGCAGTGTTTAACAGAGGAGTTGCACATTTTGGGTTCAGTGAGACAAGTGGATGGACTACAATAGCAACAATGAGCTAATTACACACTTTGGAGGTCATGTTTGCCTGACTGTGCTTTGGGTAGACATCCAAAATGTTTGAGGGCTAAAAATGAATGACTCTTTCATCACTGTCGCTGCCCACCGTTGACCAACACCTAAATCCCCCGGCTAGCCCACGCGGTGGGCTGGGTGACAGGTGTGGCTCGTCTTCGGGACTTCAAAAGTCCCTAAGTCCGAGTAAGGCAAATTGCCTTTTGCGACGGGTGACGCAACTGCGAAGAACAGAGGGTTTGGAGAGACCTTTGATTGCATCCAAGGGCAAGGTTTATTAAAGGGAACGACAACTAGGGAAGGTAACTCGAGGGAAGGAGGCAACCAAAGGCAAAAGAAACCGTTGTACATGAACTTAAATAGGGGCCCTCCCCCCAGGGGAGGGTACAAACAACAACCAATTAGGAGAACTCAAGGGAGGAGCACAAAGTAGGGTGATATTACGAGGATCCAATGGGATACAAGGTGGGAGGGGTACAATTCAAACCGACCAACAAGAACTAGGGAAACATGGAACTTTCCAGAACAGGGGACGTGGCCACGGGTGATTGATAACTTGGAGGGGATAGGACTTAGGGGATTGACAGGGAAGGTTCGGGAAGAGTGGGAGGGGCTTAAAGGAGTAAACAAGTTCAAGGGCAGGAGAAAGGGGACCTGGAATGGACCAACCAGGAGAATAACCGAGGGGGATAACAGGGGAAAAACCATTTTAACAAAGAACATAAAAACAAGTACAACGTAAAGAAAACAGTGAAAACAACAAAACCGCAACACATCACACCAGTGTCACCTCTGTTCACTTGTTTTTCAAAGTGTCTGTTTCCCTGGTGGTCCTATGGCACTGTCCATCTCAGTCTACAGCTCTGGCTACACTTTGGCTTTCCTCCAGGCTGCAGTTGCTGAAATCTGCCCCCTTATGCCCCAGGAAAAGGGTTTATAACCAGACAGATCAAGTCCCCGGTCCTCCTCCCTGCAGGACCTCTTAGACATTAGCTCTGGCACAGAGGGGCAGCTGATAGAGGTGTTCTCTGGGCTGCGGGGATGGGTTCTGTGATGGTCTGAGAGAGGAGTAACAGCACCAGGCTGGTCCTTGGGAGCCAGAGGAGGACATGTCTTGAGTACCTGGAAGCTGTATAAAGCCTGGAAGCTGTATAATGCCTGGAAGCTGCGTATATAGGCACCAAGGGCAGGGCCAGACTCATGGACACAGGGACAGCCTCAGGGCCAGCACTCCAAAGGCCTTCACCTGAAGGCCTTATACTGAAGGCTCACTACAAGAAAGATATTGAGGCACTGGAACGAGTCCTGAGAAGGTCAACAAAGCTGGTGAAGGGTTTGGAACACAAGTCTTATGCAGAGCAGCTGAGGGAGCTGGGGTTGCTTAGCCTGGAGGAAAGGAGGCTCAGAGGGGCCTTATGCCTCTCTACAAATATCTGAAAGGAGGTTATAGACAGGTGAAGCTCCATCTCTTCTCCCAGTTAATAAGTAACAGGATGAGAGAAAATCACCTCAAGTTGCACCAGGGGAGGTTTAGATTAGATATGAGGAAACTTTTTTGCACTTAAAGGGTTTAAAACATTGGAACAGATTGCCCAAGAGAGTGGAGATGTTACTATCCCTGGAAGCGTTCAAAAAACATGTGGATATGACACATGAGGAGATGGTTTAATGGGGAACCAAGGGGAATGGTGGTGGTGCTGGGTTCTGGCTAGACTTGATGATCTTAAAGGTCTCTTCCAACCTTAACTATTCTATGGTTAAATGATTCTATGAAGGATGCTGGACAGAGGTGGGGTGGGCAGGGCTGCAGTGAGTGGGGTTGTGCATGGGGACTCCTATGTCCCACTCACAGAGCTGGCCCAGGGTCAGCTTGAAGATGTCCAAGAGAAACTCCTCAAAGAGCTGCTGCAAATTACTTAGTGGGAGCTGAGGGCAGCTGGATGAGGTTGCTGAAGGTTCTCTGCTGCAAGGCCAGCTCCTAGTAGGGCCATGCTCAAAGCACATTGCATAGATGGATATCCTGCTTCAGACTTCAGGGAATAGATGCCAGCTTCTCAGAAGATGAGAAGGAGCACCATGCCAAATGGTCAGACCAAGGAAATGCCTTCTGGAAGAACACTTGAGGAGCACTGCAGAGCACTCTGTCTTCATCCCCTGTCAAGCCAGGGGCAGCAGCCATAAGAAATGAGATGCAGAGGTGTTGGCAAGATCCTAGTGCTTTGGAATACCCACTGGTGATCTGCCAGTCACACAAAGATTTGTGCCCCTGAAGTTGATTGGACTGGTGGCATGTGGCCAGTATCAGAAGCCTCTGAGATTACTCCAGGTAGGGCAGAATAGGGCTTGGGCATCTTCTGGAAAGTAGGGCCAGCCTGTGTGAGGAGTAGACAGGTCTTTCTCACATTCTCTGAGAATAGCTGATGGCCAGTGCTGGGGTCAGGGAGGAATTTTCCTCTGAGGCAATATTGCATGCCTCTAAAGCATTGAGCATGACCACTGCTGAGGGCTCCCCTTCTGGTACATTCTTGGTTCCTTTGACAGTCTCTGCTACTCATGCTAGATGAAGATGGCCTGTCATGCCCTGCATCTGGGGAAAGAAAGCCTTTTTTTTAACCCACAGTGGGCTGCAAGTGTCCCTGGGGTTTTTTTTGCTTTCTACTGCCACACTGAACACAACCTCTTGCTCCTTTGGGCCATTTTGACCAGGTGCCAGGTGCTTTTGCTCCTTGAAAGTGTCGCTCATGACCCTCATCTGAGGAAAGGAAACTTTCCAGACTCCCAGGGTGGGCCCCAAGGGTGGTCTGGGGGTTGCTTCTTGTCCTTCTGTAGCACTGAGTACAGCTCCCTGCCAGGGCTCCTCTGGACCCCTGTGGCTCCATTTCTCTGGTGCCCTTGCACCTTCAAGGCACCACTCATGCCTGGGCTCTCTCTCACTCTCTTGTGCATTGCAAGCTTGGAGTGGGGCTGAGCTCTGCTCTTCCCTTGGCTCTATTTCCCATCATGTTCTTGCATCCATCCAGAGCTGCCACTTTTCAGTTCTCCTGCCTGTAACACGAGGACAGGACAGGCACAGGACACCACAAGCACAGACCATGCCTCCCTGTTCAGGAAGCACAGTAACAAAGGAAGTCTTGGAAGGCAAAAATTGTACTTGCCATCAATATGTGTTATAATTTGTAAAATACCCCACAGTACCACACATTCCTTCTTTTTTTGTGTGAGGTTGGTATAGATCCTCAGTCTTTTTGTTCTCACCCTTCAGGAAACAAGAGCTGCTGGACCTGCATTCCTGCTGCTGCATTCTGTAGCCCTGTCACTCTCGTTTTCCAGACTACAAAGGATGGGTTTCAAAGCTAAACTGAAGAAATATCAACCTGCTCCTGGCTACACATGCACATCGTGGTAATGGTTGTGAGCATCAGCTCTGAAACTGATGAAGAAAAATAAAAATTAAAATAATATCCTGCTTCCAGTTATAACCTGTGTGTCATGTGTCCTTGAATGTATCTTTGGAGCTGAAAAGCCCCTGACATTTCTGGAAAATAATGATCACTGTTTCTTGACTCGTGATGAGCACAGGAAATAGAACAGAGCAGCTATGCCACGTTAAACCCAGAGCTCTGCATGACAAGCTACAACCCAGACAGATCTCATGGCTCCTCCTGGAAAGCAGCTCTCTGCAGTGCAGGTCCCAGGCCCACCCAGGAGACAGGGGCAGAGATGGGTACACCCACAGCAGGGCTCAGGCCAGAGCTGAAGGTCCCAGGCTGAGCTGGGACATGGCCCCTGGGCCCTTGGCAGGAGATGGAGGAGTGGAGAGAGGCCAATCCTATCCATTGAGGCCTGTGAGCAACCCCAGGACCCTATCAAGACTTGTAAATTGGAATAGTGTTTGTTAGCTACCAGGCAGTGGGGACTTCCCCAGACTCCCAGGACTATTGTGCAGACAAATGAGAGGGGACCTTCTGTGACATATGTAGCTCCTTCCCTACTACGGGATGAATCTCATCAGGCCTAATGGACCTGACATTAGGAAATATTTCTTTACCTGGAGTGGTAAAACCCAGGAAACAGGCTTCCTAAAGAGGTCTCCCTATGTCTGTCAGTGCTGAAGAGGCATTTGGACAATGCCCTTAATACCATGCTTTAGTTTTTGATCACCTTGAATGAAACAGGCAGTTAGACTATCACTGGATGATTATTTTAGATCTATTCCAGATGAACTATTCTAGTCTAGTGTAGTGTAAGCATTCAACTGATACATCTGTTCCCTTACAATTTCACTGTCTGCAAGTAGAAAGATCACTGTTCCTGCAGCTGGAATGCTCAGAAGCGCAGGCAACCCAAGTGATATAAGAAGTGGTTAATAAAAAAACAAGAGCTAGAAAGAGGATGAAGAGTGGAAATAATGTGATAGCAACTGCAGAGAAACTATAGACGAGTGCCAATTCTGCAACAAACAATGGGTGAAGACTTGGGAGAGAGTAGAAAAATAAAATTGTTTCCCTTTTAGAGATCTCCCATGGAGGCCTGACCTTGAACTGCTACAAACCTGAGAGGTGAGTGAATGACAAGGGTCGTATAGAGGAGAGCCCTTAGGAGCCTTTGTCCAAAGGAAGCTATTCCCAGTTTCAAAATTCTAAAACTGTTATCTGAAATGACAATTATTTTTAAGTGATTATGACATGCTCAAAGAACATTAAACAGGATTTAATAGGATGTGAATCATCAGGACAGCTGCTTTGGTGACACAAAATGTACAGAAACCATTTTGATCTTATTTCACAGAATGTGTTCTGTGTTGCTTACATGGCATGATCACAGCTACCCAGGCTGCTTTCTGGGCTATCTTTGAGGTTTAATTACCCTGTCAATTATAGTTAGAGGTATTAATGTGGCAGTGAAACGATAAAGATTGCTCATGGCTTCTATTCTCTACTTGTTTGTATTCATCAGTCTTGAAAGAGGAGGACTTTTCACATTGTCTTGACATGGATGCTAATAAGCCTATAATGAGAGATTCAGTGCAGCAAATAAAATAGGTGCCAGCAGCCATGAAGAGAACAAGTTAAGATAATGGTACAATGGAGTCCAGTAATGAAGAGGTGGAGAGTGTAGTCCCCTGGATAAGGCAGAACACTCTGTTAATTTTCAAGGATGAATGGATTTAGCCAGTGAATGGGTAAAAGCCTTTAAGAAGAGAGAAAGACAAAAACCAGCCACTTCTGAGAAAAATGGACCATGATGAAAGTACATTGTATCACCATATACTCTATGATGCTATAGAAAGCATTTAAAGCTGAATATAGAGTAAATGGAAGTAATTTTCAACAAAATCCTGAACTAGGTGGATCAGAAAAGCATTCTTAAAGTATATAAAGCTATGTTGACTTCCATCTCCTGAGACTACAAAGAAACAGACTAAGTCCCGTGTTCACAGGACATGTGCATGCGCAAAGCATTTGGGATCAACCTTTTTCATTTCAAATGATCTGGATTAGGTTGGACAGAGTGTAAAAATGAGAACTATTATTAATATTGTATGCCACAGGCCATATCAACGTATCAAATGTAAATGGTTTTCTGCAGGCCACTACTTGCTTAATGCTTTCAGCATCTTTAGTGGAGCAAATGCCTATGGTGTCCCTGGGTGCTTAAACTACATTGGTTTTCAAGATAAAGTAAAACATGCATAAAGTCCATACACTTCTAGATTATTTATTTGTGTGACTCATATAAATCATATCATGCTGTGATTTTAATGAGTTCTATCCTCACATGTTCCTGCTCCTGGAAGACCTTTATGGCCTTGCTCTGTAACTTATTCCCTCAAGCTGCTTTACACACAAAATAGAACAATTTCTGAAAAATGGGGTTCTAAGAACTCAATAGGTATACTTGGGTGGAAACAAAAAAGTATAAGCAGTTGATGTTGCTAGCCACAGCAATAATAAAATTGGGAGAATCCAAAAATTCAGGGTAGTTCTCTCTTTTTTTCTTTTTGTTTCCGATTTATAGACTATGATTTTTAAGATATACTACTCTTATTTTCAATAATGTTTTTGTGCCAATTTTAATGCATAATTATTCAGTACTTGATATGAAAATACTAAAAGAAGAATGATAAGAAGTCACACCATGGAATTACCATTACATAAAATCATTAGGGTTTTATACTCTATAATATAATATAAAATATGTGTGACATAGGAATATCATGCATTCATTCACTTTCCAAACTTTCAGGTCCTAAACTACCTCTCAGCAGTCTTACAAGAATTGCAATTTTTCCAATAGCCCTTAATATCTGTAGAACTTCCCTCACATATCAAGGGCAGCAGATCACTTAGAAGAGTGTAGATTCTCTGATCTTGTGTTAACAGCAGTCTGTATTTATTTCAGGAAGATTTTACTGATTGTTAGAGATGCTTCTCTGAGCCATGGTAAAAATATTATACACCTTCAAAGGGACATTTGGGACAATTTCAGATGCTGACTGACTACCTAAACTAGTATTTATTCCATATGCAACAACTTGAAACTAAGACCAGATTTTACACTCTTGCAGTTAAAAATGTACTAAATTATTTACTTAAATTCCTTGCAGGTTGTTTACTGGATGTCTTTTCCCCATTTCACTTCCACTCCTCACATAGAAAATATCTAGCATAACACCTTCTCTAGGTTCTGGTGGTGAACTCTTTGTAGAGCTGAAAAGAGATGCCACAAGCTCCACCCTCTAGGAATCTCTGTAGATGGGATAAACTGCTCTGCTTCCAGGTTTCACAGAGCCATCTTCTGCACCACACTTTTTCATAGAGAGGCTGCCTTCTCATTCATTTGCAGAGCTGTTCCCTTAGCAGTATCACATGCTAAGGACTCAGAGCCTTGCCCTTGATCAGCATGTGCCTTTATTTCTGTTTTGCCCCAATCCAATAAGCACCTATGATCGAGACATCACAGAAAACAATAGCAATAATGCTCGCATTTGATGCTACAGAACTAAAATTAAATATCTGAAGCAGGATAAAGCCATGAGATAAATGTCTTCAAAGTCAGAGAAAAAAGAATGTTATGTCTTTAACCTGTTTACATGAAAGTATTTTCTCTGGTGGGATAATCAAAGTTTCAAAGATCTTGTCCTATATAATATCAAATCCTATTACTATACAGCAGGGGAAAAGCTATTCCCTTAAAATCAAGGTACTTTTTAAGAGCTTCCAGCATGAAAAACTTGTATTGTGTGCACAAGCACACACAGAAAGCACCTCAAAGGGAAATGTTAGCCTCAAATTAATTTCCATCAGATTTGATTGAAAAACTCACACATATCTGTCCATTGGAGGTTTGTGACCTGACTCTGCCTGACTGGGATTCGGTAATCAAATAGAGACTCCTACAATACTGGTATCAGTTTTGCTGTATTCAAGAAGTATAGCTGTAAAATGTGCATCATATCAGCAAAATTAGAACAAGCTGATTTTTTGTATGCAGCTTCATTTGTTCATTAACTAAATAAGTGCCCATAATAGAAAAAAAAAACAAAATACAAATAAAAAATAACTTCTAAATATTATGCTAATAATATTGTATCATGTCTGAACCAGTATGTATACTTGAATGGATTTTTCCATTTCTTGTGCACTTGTTGGTGGCCACTACTGCAGCTTCTCTAAAAATAGGCAAGACCTTGAACCTTTCTCACATGGCAGGATCTTAAAAACTGTGCATTTATCCTTCATTCATTTTCTCAAATAACTGCTCAGCTTTCTTTTATTTTCTCTTGAATTCTTACTTCTAGAAATTTAACATCTAAAAAAAGAAATAATAAAAATAGTAAAATAAATCCCTTGAGAAAACATTCCATTTTTCAACCGCATCTAATAAAAATAAGGCACCCAAATGAAAAGGCAGGAGTTTAACTGCTCTGCCACATGGCTGACATTACCCTGGATTCAGCCAGAACTCTAGTTGTGCTGGAAGCCTCATGCAGAGCTGCAGAAGCAGAGCACTTTTGACACAATAATCCTATACAGAATCTATGTCTGCTATCAGTCATTGAAAACAGGAATGTCAAATTTTAACATCATTTAGGTCAGCACTGCACACAATTTTGAACTTTGACCTCCTTATATCACTGACTTCATTATCAGACTCAAATTCTGAGACAGAACTTCAGACCCAGATTGATCATGATTTTACTAAACAGTGGAAAAAAGAAAAGACAATCCAAATTAAACTGGGGCAGCTGTGAGAATGTCCTATTTGTTGGATCTATAGAAATTTTATTTAGTTTATAATGTATTTCTTTTAAACTTTCTTTAAAATCTCTTTAAATGAAAGTTTCAGAAGTAAGGCAAGTGGGACGTGGGAAACTGAGGGGAAGGAGAAGAAAAAAGGAAATAGAAACTTTGGCAGAATGGCATGCAAAAAGCAGGAAAGCAAAGAAATAGGAGATGGGCAGCTGAAAAATTGAAGGAATGAGAGTTAAACAGGTAGAAAAGGGACAACAGCCATCACTGGCAATAAAAGACAAAAGTTTGGATACTGAAAGAAAATGTCCAATCTTCAGAGCTAACAGATGATCATCTCAAGAAAATTCCTTGGTTTCTTTCAGAACTTCTGTGTAGAGAGTAATGAGTCTGCTGGATCTTATGTCTGTGTAGGTCCAGTTTGGACAAGAAGACCAGCAAGGAACATAAAGGTCTTATTCTTGAAAACTGAATGGTAGATATTTGGAACATGAATGGAGCTTATTTCCCTTATATTATTTCCTCAAAACAAATACTCCAAGATTTGGGGCATAATGAGGAGAAAACAAAGTAATTTACACTCTGGAGACCCTGACTAATATAACAGTAACATTGCCTCCCTGCTACCTCTGTCTCCATCATGTAAATTTCCCTTAAATTGTCATGTTCCAAACTAGCAGAATTAACTGCTCCTTTCCCCTATTTTTATATATATTTTTCCAGTCTATAAAAAAAAAAGAGATGAATGAGAGGAAGAACACCATCAGAAGTTCACTTGTAAACTGAATGATAACAGGAAAAAAAATCTGGAAGAACTGTGGCACCAGCACTGCAGTCAAGCGTTCAAGTCACTAACTGCCTGGGATTTGCTGAAAATTTCCGGTTTAATCCCTTATTCCCTCAGTTCATGTGTATTCTTTGAGGCATTTTGATTTCTGTAATATTTTCCATTGTACCTTCCTCTTTTATCTTCTTTATCTACCAACCAGATAACACTGTATTTTTAACAGGCATCTCCATTAGGGTATCGACTAAGTGGCTCCCAAGTCCTCTGTCACAAGTCACTGAGACAAGGAGATAGGTAAAGTAGTTATTGATGTTTTCTACTGCCTTAGTAGCTGACACTATTTCCAACTATTTTTGGAGGATGAGGAAAAGAGGAAGTATAAAAATAACAGAATAGGATCAATTCAGAATATATGTGCAGGCATCTGCAGCCACTTTCTAGTCCCCCCAAAAATACTGGGGTGAACAAATATGGTTTTCTGGCTACCATACCTTCACAACTCATCACATTCTTTACAAGGGACTGAAGCTGTAACATCTGTGCTTTTGGGGTGATTGATTTTTGAGGAATTACGCTGGATACAACTGATTACCAATTAGCATTAATGCTTTCACAGAGTAAGGGAGTCTTAAGGATCAGATTCCAGCAGTAGGAGTTAAAGCAAAAGATATGAGTTAGGCCTGTCAAAACTAAGAAGGAAAGGCCAAAATCATGCATAATGGGGACAACTTGAATGCAGAATGCATGGGTGGGATGCTGATATCCACTCACAGCCCATGAGAAAAGGTGCTCATGCTGGAACAGGTGGATGCTGAAAAGCTGTAATCTAGTGGGAAATTCAGAGAGAGAAGAGTCTTGCTTCCAGAGATAGAGAGCCTTGCTTCCCAACATGAGCAGCTTATCCCTAAAAAACTACAAACCCCATGAACTAAAATGACCCACACCATGCAGTTTTGGGAAGACTGTTTTGCCTGTGGGAGCGGCTCATGTTACAGCAGGTCAGGCAGGACTGCTACTCGTGAAAAATTAAAACCCCACTGGGGAAGTTCACAGAGAACAGGGAAAGACCCCATGGCACAGCAGAAGAAACTCCACTCCCTAAGAAAACTCAAGAAAAATTTTGAGTGAAAAACTGAATAAAACTCTCATGTCCTGTCTCTCTGCACTCTCAGTGGAAAGGAGGGAGGAGCTGGAGGAGGGAAAAATGGTGTTCTAAAGGTTTATTGTAGTTTTCATTATCCTCTTTAATTCTGTTAATATTTTTTTTTCTTTATACCCTTTAAGTTTAAGCCTATTTTTCCTTTAGTGTTTTTTCCTAATCCTTATATCAACTCATGAGCCCTTCAGTTTTTCTTTATCCCTTCTCTGCTCAACTATAGCAGAGGAGAGTGAGCGAATAGTTTTTTTCATGGGTGCCTGGGTTTTAGCCAGTGTCAAACCATGACAGAAGTCAAGAGTATCACTTTGCATTTATCTTATTTCATTTTACTTTGCTAAACACCCAGGAGCAACCACTCCTGAAAACACCTTGTTTCCATGATGTGAAGTAATACAGTGTTTATTATATTCTTCAGGAAGGCAGAATGGCCTACAGAATAGCCTTCATAATTTCAGTTCCATGGCACTTTATTGCATCGAAAAACTAAAATTTCATCTTAAAACTTAAACTTCAAATACTGGTATGTGAAGAGAAAGCTAGAAACTATGACTTTACTGCTCTGTATGGCCTGAAAAAAATGAGAGGAAATAATCATATGGACATATTTCCTTAATTTAAGCCAGTCTTATAGTCCTGGCTCGTGATTTTGAACACTGTAGAGTTGAAGTTTGCTCTTCAGACTTACCAGTACAATAAATATATTGCTAAGCAGAACATCATCAGAAAAATATAAAAAACTTTTTTCTAGAAACTGGTTATATAAAATATTGCACCTTTCCTTTCAGATCTTCAAGTAAGTGCATTTGAATTCACCGAGTGCTTGCAAATTCTATGAAATTCTGGTCTGGGATCTCTTCACGAAGAGCCTTGTGTATAACTATCCTCACGTTACGGTGTAGCTTGAACACCAACAATCTTATAGCAGGCCAAGAAACCCACAGATATTCAGGGTTTGAACAGATGCACAGAACTGTTCATTTAGAACTTGTAATGGTCTGGTGGACTCAAAGGTAGGCCGAGGGGCAGGGAGAGGCATCTCTTTCCTTTACAGGTTCTGTAACCTGTGTTGACAGCACTGCTAATATTAGTCCTCTGAAAGACAGGCTGCTAATGACAGATTTTCAGACACTTCAGCTTCTCCTGAAGTGGAAATGAACTGCTCTGGCTCAGAAAAATTGTTGACTGGGGTAAGCTGCTTGGTTTTTTGTTTGCAATATTTAATGCTTTGGAAGACAAAGAAGAAAGTATTGGCATCACTTAAGCAACAAGAAGCTGTGGCTCACCTTCAAACAATTCTATGGGTGATTTAAAAAAATAGCCCAACCTTTGACAATATAAATAAAGGAGATAATCTTGTCTAAATTTTCTGTTCCAGTACTGTCATCACCTAAGGGTTAAAAGAAATTGTAGCTATGAAGTCCAAGACACCTGGACTGAAAGGTAGTATTTGTGATCACAGTCAATGCTGAACCAGTTAAAAGCTTTGAATCTAATCATGTCAGTTGTTTGGAGAAGATTTTGCTAATACAAAAAAAACACAACAGAACAAGAACAGTAAAATAATATGTCTTTTGAATTTGCATTGCTTTCTTGTCTGTAGTACTTAAGCATTAGCAAAAAGTCAGCTAAAGTAACAACACAAAAGCCAAAAGCAGCAATGAAATTAAAACCACAGAATTCTCAAAGTGAAAACATTAGAACTTTTGTTTTCTAATTCTTACTAGCATAAGTGAAATATATTCATTTTCAATTGCAAGATTTTAACTTTACTGAGTGTAAAATCTACTTTAATGCATTTATTTGTTGTACACTTTTTTCTTTTAAGTGAATTTTTTTTTTGCAGTCTATAAGTGACAAGCTTCTATGTTTGCAAGATGAAGTAATTATTTTTATCAAAAAATGATAAATGGCAAAAGAAAAATTTAAATATCCACTTTTTCCAGGCAGAACAACTACCTCATATAATTGCTTCTTATCTCTGTAACAGTTTAACTGCAACTTTGAGACTTATTTTAGTTTTTCACACATTCTAGAATCAGGTTAGAAGTTACAGAAATCACCATTGTCAACACTGCTCCAATTCTGCCATTAGTATTGAGTATTCCAATGAGAAAAAAGGATTATAAAATGGATACCTGAAGTCAAATTACCAATGGTTTGATATTTACTATTGCCACTTCAGAAAATAATCTTTTCCATCCTGTGAAAAATAACCATGTTTTAATTCTAAAATTACCTTCATTTTAGTGGCTACCAAGGTTTCTTCCATAACACAGTAGTGAATTTGATTTCATCACTTCTCATTTTCAAAATCAGAAATTTTGCTTTGCTCTTTTTTCCACTCATATGTGGTTTCTTTGCTCCTATGTTTCATGAAGCTTGCTCAGAAATTCTTGCAGGGATAAAATACAGATCTCCTGAAAAGAAGATAAAACATTTCTCTGGCTTATGGGAACAGTATTTCCCCACAGTCCTTCTGCTTCCTGAGCAATGTGGTATGGGCTTATGTTTCAGCAAAGCACACTTTATTCAACATATGATGCCATCATCTCACTGGCTGACAAAATCCAACAGAGCTGGCTTGATGTAGAGCACAACAGATGGAGCACAGACTGCTGCCTACAGTTGCCAGGACTGTGGTCTGGTTTTGTTGTGACTGAACAGCAAAATAGAGTCCTTAGTTTAAGAATCTATCTATAAATTGCTGAGATCTAAAAGTAAAGAGTCTGTAGAAAAGCCTCTAGATTAATAATAGTGTTATTTTAATTCGATTGCCATTAGCTACCATCTGTTTACAAAAGTCACCTGCACTGCAATGCTCTAGTGAGCCTCTGCTAGTCAGTATTGCTGCAGAACTGTTCCTTCTGTCCAATCTAAAATATCAAAAGACCAATGTGACAAAGCACCAGAAGAAAATTTATTAAAAATTAACTAATGAGGCAGAAATTTCAAAAGCGTCTTTCTGTAAACTGTAGTACTACTTATATGCATGAAAGTTTAAATTGCATTTCATAATGGTGGAGAAAAGAATGCAATTCTAAAATTTAATTCTCAAGATTTACCTTATCCCACTGCATCTGGAATTTTTGAGTAGAAGAAGAGCAGAAGGGAGTCATGCAAACACAGAAAGTTAATTATAATTTAGTTGTTTTCAGAGTATGTTTTACTTAAGTTAAAAACCTAATGAGGTAAACATTAGCCAGAATGAAACTAGGAATTTTTTCTATTGGCTTCACTGAACTTTAAATCAGACAAAAGAAAAGACCCATCTGGCCAGTCCTCCTTGACTAACAAGTATAAAAAATAATACCACAGCATGATACAAAAACAGGGTAGAAATTCGGTCCTTGATCAGCAAAAGCACAAACCCTCCCAGCCTTTTGCATCTGACATTTTCAGTGTGATCCAGGATTCACATGCAGTGCATTTCACACTGGAGAGTCCTTCCTGCACTTATCAGTCCTTAGTTAGAAGTGGGTGGAGGGAAGGGGTCTGAAGTGGCAGAAGTTCAGGTGAGAAAGAGGCAGACTGGGTGCTCCAGACAAACAGTAGATGGAAGAGCTTTCTGCCTAAAGCCCTGAGCAAGGCAAAGAGAAACAAATTTGGAAGCTCTATTAACCTGTGGATTTATCTATATAGTCTTAGAATATTTGAAGAATATTTGTCATACCACAAAGATTTTCTTGGGCTAAAAAGCCTCCCCATCCCCTTTAGTCAACCTCCTCTGCATATACAATCTTGTTATGGGGATAAAAGCATAATGGAATAGAGCTTTTTAGAATAGCTACTCCATAACACCTATTTCAGAAAGTACCTAAATTTAGAAAAAACATAAGGATGTCTCCCTGTGAGGCCTGACTCTGTGAGGTGCCAATGTTCCTTAACTGCTCAGCATGTCCAAAGGAAGCTCTTCATATGTGTCTGTATTGCTCAGTCTCTGGCTAATGTACCACCAAGACACAGTAACAGCCTATAATTCCTGAGAAACTGAAAGAACAGAAGCTTCCTGTGGTCCTGTATTAACGCTTCAGAGGAAAAAGCTGCAGGTGGATGTTCACTCATTGCAGATTCTCATTCTTCAGTATGTGCCTGTATCGGTTATCCTATACACCTCTGTTATCTGGAGATTTCCTGCTATTAAACTTGACCTTGGAAGGTACTTTGTACATTTATTTTTGCTTGGAAGAAAGGTCTTAGAAGAAAACAGATGCTAATCTCAGTAAGCTTGTATCTTAGGTATTCATTCACTAGCAGACATGATTTTGTGCTTTTAATAAAACTTCCAAAAGATCATACTAGTGTTTATTATGTATTGTTGTGATCAGTTTGATTCTAGAAATAGTAGCAAGAAGGATGCAGCAGAAAAACATGAAAAAAAGTAATCTTTTAAGTTATCTGTTAACCATCATGACTGTAGCTACAACGGAACCACTGCCTGCCTGGCTAACATAACCATGTGTATTCACCAGATGCAGTACAAGTGGAAGAGTGTGTAACAGCTAATTAAAAGCCAGGAAAAGCTGGGGTAGTGCTGCACAGTGCCCTGGGAGCCTTATATCTTCCTAATGCTAAGGGCATTTCATCACAATAGTCAACTCATATTTATTACAAGATCAGAAACCTAATTTTTGAGCCATTAACCATAATGTGCATGATATGTGTTGTCATTATTGCAGAGAAGTGAATCTGGCACGTTGACATGCAAAGCATGGTAAGAAGAATTCTGAAATTATCACTGTTTCGTAAATTTTAAGAGGATAAGGTTCACTAAAATATCTGTTGACATCACATGAAATGTTTTGTTATCCATTTACCTGCCTGGTAGAACCTAATCCACAAGAGATTTAATTATATATTTAGGAAACAAGATCTGTCATTACCAGTTTTCCTCTGTTCAATCCAATGAAGTGTTCAACACACCATGACCAAGAAATGATACTGTATATATAGCTAACAAAGTTATTCTGCCCCTGACATTAACACTAGAGATACTTTCTTCCTCCCAGATTATTTATTCAACCCTTAAAAATTAAGTAACTTCAAGGACTTGTAGAATGAAAAATTAATCAACTGAACGTTTTATTCTCTTTCGTTCTAATGCAACATTGGTTGAAATGGATGGGAATGTTTTTAGTACTTTCAACAGCATTGGATAGTGTTCTTAAACATAGGAAAAGGTGCCAAAATCTTAAATAAGAACCACTTTGAATCAAGAATTTGAAGTAGATAGGGCTAATCCTTAGTCTGAACAGCCTCAACTTGTTCAGGAGTTTAGATATAAAGTTGGAATGTCACATTCTTCCCTGCAGTGCCAGTGACTTCCCCCAACAACTCAGATCTCACAATGATAATGTATTATTTAGGTATATATTTTAAAGAAAGTTCAGTTTGGACAAGTTCCCAAAGTCATAAAATAATTTTTAAAAAAAAAATTAAAAAGGACAAAAGTAGTAGTCATGCTAGGAAAGGACTCCCAGGATCAAGTCCAGTCTCATGATACTTCATACTACTATATCATGTATTCCTACTTATTTATTCATCTTTCTTGTACTACAATCAGTTTTCTGGATTTAGTTTGACCACTAATTATAAATGGGTCTAGCGCAGTTAAGAACATGACTCCTATTTAAAAGCATTTATGAATAAGATGGGGACTGTGCTTCAATTTACTTTTACATGAGTGGTAAGTTTGTGAGACAGGCTCAATTAAAATTGTACACCCAAACTCATGTGGGATAGAGTGCACTGTGTAAGAAGACTGAAAGGCAGAGTTCATAGAGAACTTCTGATAATGTGGGAGCAGGATGAGAGAGAACACTGAAATTTTATAGGTATACTGGAATTGAGTCCAATAATCAGGCAACAGTTGTCCAAGTTTCCCCAAATAAGATGGGTGACAGACATAGAAAAGGAAGCAATCATGATTTGCCATCTATTATAAAATCTTGCTTTCAGCTGGGTAATCAAGGAAAAAAGATAGCAACAGATATTTCATAGTAGGGTTTTTCAATAGCATCAGCAGTTTCAAACATAGTGTTCATCATCCTGCTCTGGCCAGAGCTCAAGAAATAATAAAATATCTAAGGCTCTGTTTTGATGTATGGTCTACATCTGGTTTGAAGGTATACATTCAAACCTGTTGACTTGCATTAGATCCGGATTCTGAAAAGAATAGCATTGAGCCAATTCCAATAGATATCCAACAGTCCAAGTCCTGATGGAGACAAACCACAGTTTCGGACTCCTGAGAATTTAAGCTGTTTTGTGATACAAAATAATGATCTGGGCAGAGAAAATAAAAGTCTTCTGAAGAATTACTATCTGGCATAAGGGTTTCTAGATATAAATCACTTTTTATAATATTTGCATATTTTCTATCCTAAAAATGAAGTAAAATAAAATAATCTAAAATTTAAATTATTTTACATCACCTGGAGTTTAATAAAAATAAATTTTAAAGTTTCCAGCAATCACTAGGCTTCTGAAGTGATCAAGAAAGATAGATAAATGCCTCTACAGTATTAACCTCATTTATCAGATATCTGAAGTTTACATAAGCCAAGTGGCATATACAAAATAGAAAATATAAGTCATAGCAAGAACAGAATGTGTGTCCTGGATCTTTAACCAAGTTGTGGATATTACTGCTTTGCCAACAGCTAATTCTTTTCACTCCCAATTATATGGTATATACACACATACATACATCCCAAGAACCTGATACATCACAAAAAAACGTACTGAAGACAAGTAATGCCCTATCACAGGTAATAACTTTTGAAAGTTTTAATGTGAACAATAGCATGTGTCTGTTCTGCAGATTTTTCATTAAAGTACATAGACTAATCTTGAAGAAAAAAAAAGATATTTGAGGAGGTAATAACCCAGAGGTTAAAACAATATTGATTAGGAAAAAATGTTTTCTTCATAAAGGTAATGTTTCCATTTCAGCAAGAAGAAGCTATTTAGTCTCCAGGAAAAAAAAAAGAAAATAAAGTATGTTCTTACAGCACACATTTCATTTGTTGTGAGCTTTGTTGAATAATGAGCATTCATCTTACAACCTTCTCTCACCTTACCTATCACACTAAAAGAATTAAAATTCTTCTGGAAAGTCTGTGCCATTTCATTTATAACATGGAAAAAATTAAACATCAACCTTTTTTTTTTTTCCTTTTTTTTTTTTTTCCAATATAACTACCTGCCCTTTGGTATCTAATACCTTCTTAGAAGATACGACCTGGTAAATTTAGTATGGATTACCACAGACTTATTCACTTCTAATGAGACATAGTTTCTCCTGATCTTTTTCATCTACCTTCAGAAAAGAAAGATAAAAAAACCCAGAGCTTGTTTCTGTCAGAGCTTGTTTCTTTGGTGTCAGGGAAACATGCTGGGGCTTTTCCTTTTCCGTCTTCTAAGTTTTCACCTTGATCTTGTAAAATATTACAAATAATCCGAATGCATACATCATTCCACTGTTTCCTAAATTCAAACTGAATAGTCAAAGATAATGATAATGATTACTTGAGAATATATATTTTCCATCTTTGAGAAATGTATTCAGCAGTACATTTCCAAATTTCAGGAGTCTGGTGGGGGACTTGCAGACTAAGGCAAATGCAAATTTAGACAGCTGAATCAAGGGCCTTCTGAGGACTTCAAAGAGCTTTGGAACGAGCCTCAGATTTTTAGGACATTTCATCATAGATATCAAAATACTTCACAACAATCACTACATTTCATGACTTCCATTTCATTGATGGGGAAAATGATGTATAAACAGTGAAACAATTATTTTCCTATTTAGTGACTCTGTGGCACATCTCAGGATAACAGTCAACTCCTATTACTTTCCCATTCTGCCATCTAAATCAAATTTTCTCACAGAGATGGCCTTAGAAAATAATATTTAGGCTTATTACTCCAGTAATTCTGCTCCCCAAATGACTATAATCTGAATTAACATGCTATGTATCACTTGACAGAGGAGCTCTGTATATTGATCCTTTAGAAGTAGTGCTAGATGTATTAGCAAACCTCCAAAATCCATGTGTGCTGTACCTGCCACCACCAACTCTTGTCATGGCAGTTCACTTGCATCTTTTCCTATAACCCTTTGATCCTCCCCATCTCTTACTAATACCAGCTACTTCAAGGGTTAGACAGAATTCAAATGAGATCTTGTGTGGATTTAGAAGTCTGTTTTTTCAGCTAGAAATCGTTTTTTCTCAACTATGCCCAAAAACAAGTAGTATGCTGTTGTCACCACCATAATAAAAATGATTAATTATAATAAGGAGCTGGATGCTTATAAAATTAATAACAAGAGTTATGAGTGCTCCTGTCCTGTTTCTTCTAAATCATATAATCTGCTTTAAATATTGGGGGCTGGACTCTCTGCATGATATTAAATAGTTAAAGGGAAACCCTCACACTTCATGGAGGAACATTCTTAATAGGTGCTGCTTAACACATGCCATGAGAAAAGACACTTGTGATTACCCATTAGATGAGGAACTGTAGTTAATTAATAAATTCTATTCTCAAGTGATTCACAAACACTGAAGCAACCAAAAACAGCCAGGTTAATTTCTAGTCTACTTGCAAGCAAAACAAAATCAGTATTTGCTTAATGAAAAAAGACTATACTTGAAGCAGGACATCATAGTAAAAAGCTGTACTGTAGTGAAAACATAATGCTGGGAAGCAGGAGACAGATATTTTCTTTTAAAATTGCTTAAATTGCCTCAGTTTCTTTCACTTGAAAAATGGGAATTTGGTCCTCATGGATGCTCCATGAATGAAACAGGTAACAGTTTTCAAGCACTATGGACATTTCCTAGCTAGTGAACGCTGTGGAGAGCACTGTTGCTGGTGACCTGTCACTATCAGCAATCCACTGACAGCAACCCAGACAAAGATGAAACTGAGGCTACTTCTTAGCACTGTACTATAAAAATCTACTTAAATGAAGTGGGAAGGTGAGGAATGGCATTCTGCTGCTGCAATGCACACTTAGCGTGCGATAGGTAGAGAGCCCTTTGATATCCAACCCAACAGCACATAAAGTTGTTATTACCCACAAAATACCTCCCTGGGAGCTAAAGTATAAGAAGATTAGAAAAAAAACTTATTTCAAATTCAAAAACAATGGCTTTTTGGAAGGATATCCTATTATTGCCATGTGGCAGCTGTACTTACCCACATCCATTGTTGAGAGTGATTATGTTATTAACATTTTTATGTTAACCACATGGTGTAAGAATGCTGTGTAGGAACACTGTTAAAAGCTATGTGACCTATTTTTAATGAAACAATCTTTTATTATTTATTTATTTATTTATTATTTATTAGAGGTGAATCAGTTCGTTAGTAGGAACTTTAGCAGGACTGTTAAAATTCACTAGTTTTGTTTCTGTTTCAGAGGTTGGTGGATTGTACAGCATTTTTTAAATGCATAGCCTTTGGATAAGACAATTCAATAGCCTGACATCTGAGTTTTCTGAAATATGCTAATACATTACCAGACAGAGGTCTCCAGCACTACCCTAGAAGGCTTTGTGCCTTTGCATGCTTCTTTGTGTCTCCTTCCTGGACATGAAAAATCTCTGCATAATGCAAGACACCCANACAAGATCTGTCATTACCAGTTTTCCTCTGTTCAATCCAATGAAGTGTTCAACACACCATGACCAAGAAATGATACTGTATATATAGCTAACAAAGTTATTCTGCCCCTGACATTAACACTAGAGATACTTTCTTCCTCCCAGATTATTTATTCAACCCTTAAAAATTAAGTAACTTCAAGGACTTGTAGAATGAAAAATTAATCAACTGAACGTTTTATTCTCTTTCGTTCTAATGCAACATTGGTTGAAATGGATGGGAATGTTTTTAGTACTTTCAACAGCATTGGATAGTGTTCTTAAACATAGGAAAAGGTGCCAAAATCTTAAATAAGAACCACTTTGAATCAAGAATTTGAAGTAGATAGGGCTAATCCTTAGTCTGAACAGCCTCAACTTGTTCAGGAGTTTAGATATAAAGTTGGAATGTCACATTCTTCCCTGCAGTGCCAGTGACTTCCCCCAACAACTCAGATCTCACAATGATAATGTATTATTTAGGTATATATTTTAAAGAAAGTTCAGTTTGGACAAGTTCCCAAAGTCATAAAATAATTTTTAAAAAAAAAATTAAAAAGGACAAAAGTAGTAGTCATGCTAGGAAAGGACTCCCAGGATCAAGTCCAGTCTCATGATACTTCATACTACTATATCATGTATTCCTACTTATTTATTCATCTTTCTTGTACTACAATCAGTTTTCTGGATTTAGTTTGACCACTAATTATAAATGGGTCTAGCGCAGTTAAGAACATGACTCCTATTTAAAAGCATTTATGAATAAGATGGGGACTGTGCTTCAATTTACTTTTACATGAGTGGTAAGTTTGTGAGACAGGCTCAATTAAAATTGTACACCCAAACTCATGTGGGATAGAGTGCACTGTGTAAGAAGACTGAAAGGCAGAGTTCATAGAGAACTTCTGATAATGTGGGAGCAGGATGAGAGAGAACACTGAAATTTTATAGGTATACTGGAATTGAGTCCAATAATCAGGCAACAGTTGTCCAAGTTTCCCCAAATAAGATGGGTGACAGACATAGAAAAGGAAGCAATCATGATTTGCCATCTATTATAAAATCTTGCTTTCAGCTGGGTAATCAAGGAAAAAAGATAGCAACAGATATTTCATAGTAGGGTTTTTCAATAGCATCAGCAGTTTCAAACATAGTGTTCATCATCCTGCTCTGGCCAGAGCTCAAGAAATAATAAAATATCTAAGGCTCTGTTTTGATGTATGGTCTACATCTGGTTTGAAGGTATACATTCAAACCTGTTGACTTGCATTAGATCCGGATTCTGAAAAGAATAGCATTGAGCCAATTCCAATAGATATCCAACAGTCCAAGTCCTGATGGAGACAAACCACAGTTTCGGACTCCTGAGAATTTAAGCTGTTTTGTGATACAAAATAATGATCTGGGCAGAGAAAATAAAAGTCTTCTGAAGAATTACTATCTGGCATAAGGGTTTCTAGATATAAATCACTTTTTATAATATTTGCATATTTTCTATCCTAAAAATGAAGTAAAATAAAATAATCTAAAATTTAAATTATTTTACATCACCTGGAGTTTAATAAAAATAAATTTTAAAGTTTCCAGCAATCACTAGGCTTCTGAAGTGATCAAGAAAGATAGATAAATGCCTCTACAGTATTAACCTCATTTATCAGATATCTGAAGTTTACATAAGCCAAGTGGCATATACAAAATAGAAAATATAAGTCATAGCAAGAACAGAATGTGTGTCCTGGATCTTTAACCAAGTTGTGGATATTACTGCTTTGCCAACAGCTAATTCTTTTCACTCCCAATTATATGGTATATACACACATACATACATCCCAAGAACCTGATACATCACAAAAAAACGTACTGAAGACAAGTAATGCCCTATCACAGGTAATAACTTTTGAAAGTTTTAATGTGAACAATAGCATGTGTCTGTTCTGCAGATTTTTCATTAAAGTACATAGACTAATCTTGAAGAAAAAAAAAGATATTTGAGGAGGTAATAACCCAGAGGTTAAAACAATATTGATTAGGAAAAAATGTTTTCTTCATAAAGGTAATGTTTCCATTTCAGCAAGAAGAAGCTATTTAGTCTCCAGGAAAAAAAAAAGAAAATAAAGTATGTTCTTACAGCACACATTTCATTTGTTGTGAGCTTTGTTGAATAATGAGCATTCATCTTACAACCTTCTCTCACCTTACCTATCACACTAAAAGAATTAAAATTCTTCTGGAAAGTCTGTGCCATTTCATTTATAACATGGAAAAAATTAAACATCAACCTTTTTTTTTTTTCCTTTTTTTTTTTTTCCAATATAACTACCTGCCCTTTGGTATCTAATACCTTCTTAGAAGATACGACCTGGTAAATTTAGTATGGATTACCACAGACTTATTCACTTCTAATGAGACATAGTTTCTCCTGATCTTTTTCATCTACCTTCAGAAAAGAAAGATAAAAAAACCCAGAGCTTGTTTCTGTCAGAGCTTGTTTCTTTGGTGTCAGGGAAACATGCTGGGGCTTTTCCTTTTCCGTCTTCTAAGTTTTCACCTTGATCTTGTAAAATATTACAAATAATCCGAATGCATACATCATTCCACTGTTTCCTAAATTCAAACTGAATAGTCAAAGATAATGATAATGATTACTTGAGAATATATATTTTCCATCTTTGAGAAATGTATTCAGCAGTACATTTCCAAATTTCAGGAGTCTGGTGGGGGACTTGCAGACTAAGGCAAATGCAAATTTAGACAGCTGAATCAAGGGCCTTCTGAGGACTTCAAAGAGCTTTGGAACGAGCCTCAGATTTTTAGGACATTTCATCATAGATATCAAAATACTTCACAACAATCACTACATTTCATGACTTCCATTTCATTGATGGGGAAAATGATGTATAAACAGTGAAACAATTATTTTCCTATTTAGTGACTCTGTGGCACATCTCAGGATAACAGTCAACTCCTATTACTTTCCCATTCTGCCATCTAAATCAAATTTTCTCACAGAGATGGCCTTAGAAAATAATATTTAGGCTTATTACTCCAGTAATTCTGCTCCCCAAATGACTATAATCTGAATTAACATGCTATGTATCACTTGACAGAGGAGCTCTGTATATTGATCCTTTAGAAGTAGTGCTAGATGTATTAGCAAACCTCCAAAATCCATGTGTGCTGTACCTGCCACCACCAACTCTTGTCATGGCAGTTCACTTGCATCTTTTCCTATAACCCTTTGATCCTCCCCATCTCTTACTAATACCAGCTACTTCAAGGGTTAGACAGAATTCAAATGAGATCTTGTGTGGATTTAGAAGTCTGTTTTTTCAGCTAGAAATCGTTTTTTCTCAACTATGCCCAAAAACAAGTAGTATGCTGTTGTCACCACCATAATAAAAATGATTAATTATAATAAGGAGCTGGATGCTTATAAAATTAATAACAAGAGTTATGAGTGCTCCTGTCCTGTTTCTTCTAAATCATATAATCTGCTTTAAATATTGGGGGCTGGACTCTCTGCATGATATTAAATAGTTAAAGGGAAACCCTCACACTTCATGGAGGAACATTCTTAATAGGTGCTGCTTAACACATGCCATGAGAAAAGACACTTGTGATTACCCATTAGATGAGGAACTGTAGTTAATTAATAAATTCTATTCTCAAGTGATTCACAAACACTGAAGCAACCAAAAACAGCCAGGTTAATTTCTAGTCTACTTGCAAGCAAAACAAAATCAGTATTTGCTTAATGAAAAAAGACTATACTTGAAGCAGGACATCATAGTAAAAAGCTGTACTGTAGTGAAAACATAATGCTGGGAAGCAGGAGACAGATATTTTCTTTTAAAATTGCTTAAATTGCCTCAGTTTCTTTCACTTGAAAAATGGGAATTTGGTCCTCATGGATGCTCCATGAATGAAACAGGTAACAGTTTTCAAGCACTATGGACATTTCCTAGCTAGTGAACGCTGTGGAGAGCACTGTTGCTGGTGACCTGTCACTATCAGCAATCCACTGACAGCAACCCAGACAAAGATGAAACTGAGGCTACTTCTTAGCACTGTACTATAAAAATCTACTTAAATGAAGTGGGAAGGTGAGGAATGGCATTCTGCTGCTGCAATGCACACTTAGCGTGCGATAGGTAGAGAGCCCTTTGATATCCAACCCAACAGCACATAAAGTTGTTATTACCCACAAAATACCTCCCTGGGAGCTAAAGTATAAGAAGATTAGAAAAAAAACTTATTTCAAATTCAAAAACAATGGCTTTTTGGAAGGATATCCTATTATTGCCATGTGGCAGCTGTACTTACCCACATCCATTGTTGAGAGTGATTATGTTATTAACATTTTTATGTTAACCACATAGTGGAAGAATGCTGTGTAGGAACACTGTTAAAAGCTATGTGACCTATTTTTAATGAAACAATCTTTTATTATTTATTTATTTATTTATTATTTATTAGAGGTGAATCAGTTCGTTAGTAGGAACTTTAGCAGGACTGTTAAAATTCACTAGTTTTGTTTCTGTTTCAGAGGTTGGTGGATTGTACAGCATTTTTTAAATGCATAGCCTTTGGATAAGACAATTCAATAGCCTGACATCTGAGTTTTCTGAAATATGCTAATACATTACCAGACAGAGGTCTCCAGCACTACCCTAGAAGGCTTTGTGCCTTTGCATGCTTCTTTGTGTCTCCTTCCTGGACATGAAAAATCTCTGCATAATGCAAGACACCCACCTGACAGACAGAACAACTATCGTCACATCATTTCAGGTACGTAAAATTGTAAATTCAGAAGGAGGCAATGCCTCAAAACAGTCTGTAGCAATCACCTTGGGAATGGAGATTCTCTTGCTGGTGCAAACTGTTACAAGTATATAGATGGAAATGTTTTGATAATTCAGTAATGAAAAATGAAAAGGACTCCATTGTGCCAGTTGATCTTAATGACCATGAAAAACAGTTCTATTAATGTCCCATCATAAAACAGATAATTGATAAGAGTAATCTAAACCTAGACTGAAGTTCTAGAAGTTAGGATACTGGATTTTCAGTTCCAAATTGCAGAAATGTTGATAAAACTACAAAATCCTAGAGTTAAGATTTGGGGTTCTACCTAATATCGCTATTCTTTTAAGAACCAGTCTCACTTACAGACAGCAGTTCTCAATACACAGGAAGTAAAATTGCTAAAAACCAACAAAACTTAATATGAACATGGAGATTAAATTTATGATTGCTCTTGAAACTCTTGATCAAACAATATCCTAAGACTGCTCTAATCATTATGTGTCAGTTTTAAATTAGATCAAATTTGAGTGCTTTCGTTGAATGAAATTACTCAAAATACATTTATGTTTAACAGTGGAATATAACTCTAACTGAAAAAAAAATGCCAATGCTGCTTTAAAAGGATGAAACTAAGGAATTCCAGCTGGGAGGAGCATATAAATAGGAAGTGGGAACCCTTAAAAGAATTATAAGGACTCTACAAGACAATAAAACATAAAATATCCTTGAGGAAAACATGCAACCATCCATTTGAGGTTTATTTATACCTATAGACTTTCATCTTTATATTTTCTTTCGAAGAGAAAAACATAAAAATAAAGGGAGCACCAAAGAAAAAAAAGAAAAGGTCAATGTTAGAAAATTTTAAGACAAGGAATATTTTAATTATTAGGAAGAAGAAGGAACCCTTTAAGTGGAATACCAGCTGAAAATGGTAGAGTTACTCACAGTAATAACATAAATATGAAAGGAGTGAGTATGTTTCATTAGCTTAAACTAATAGAGCTATGTCCCACCAAGCACAGGTTAACAGAGATGGCAATGAATTTGAGGTATAGCAAACAACAGCCACAAAAAGTTATTTGTTGGATGTAAAACACCTTTTGTGAAACAATCAATGCATCTTTCTATTTAACTTAACAAATAACTAAGGAACTATTTCCTGTTAGACTAAAAGTAGTTACACAGGGATCAGAAATCTTTGAATACAGAATTTTCAGAACCTGCTGACAAATGATTGCATGGTGGACATAATGGAGAGGTTCAAAGCTGAGGTCAAGAAAAATTTAAATTTGCAATAGGGATAAGAAAAACCCTGCGTATGTACCAAGTCCTGCATTATTAGATGGAAAGCGTGTTTATCAAAACTGCTAGAGAATCATAGCACAGCAGTTTAAAAAAGGAAAAAGAAAAGAAAGTATTTCTGTAAGCAGAAGGCAGCTTTTGGGTTTCATTGTCTCAAAAGATTTTGGAAGCACATAGTGTTAGCAAGTCAAAAAGAGGCAAATTAATCAACAGCAGGTTTATTAACAGATATGAGAAGGGGCAGTCAGGGACACGTCTCTAACATCCCTAACTCCATGCCAGTAGATGCTAGGATAAGACAAGGGAGCAAAGCTTGGAGGTATGGGCTCTCCCCAGACTGCATCCTATCACCACTGTGGAAGACCAAGACACAGGCCCACTGCCCTATTTCTTTTGTATTCATGATTCTTCTAGCAGTGAGCATAACTGCTCTTGAAATGACTTAACAGAAGTGCAGGGAGTTTTGTGTAGTTGGAAATGTTATATCAAGGTATGTTTTCTATTTTAAAAAATGGTACAAAGAGGAATTAATTCAGGTAAATCTCATGGCCCATGTTAGGGAGGAGCTTAGATTAAATAACAGTTCTATTTCCATCTGGCTTCATAATCTACAGATCTATGAAATTTTCTCATAACATAATAAATTTTCAGTTTCAGACTTGATCCTTCTCTACAAGATCCTTTTTATTTTAACTGTAAGATTTTTAGGAGGATCCCTCACTACCTCTCCCTTTATAATAGCTCTTGTTTATCTTTAATAAATGGCTTGATGTTGTTTACTGTGCTTCACGCTTTTTCATCTTCTTTGTGTGTTCTACACAACACAAGTAGGTATCTTTCAATAAAGACTGCCTGCAAGCGAAGACAAAGAAAGTGAGAGAAAGAGAGACAGATGGGGAGGGAGGGTCAGAGGAAGAAAGAAAAGACTGAGGAGAATGTTATTCCTAAAGGATTTGAAAATAATTTACCATAATTTGTTAAAGTCTTTAAACGTCAGGGAATAAAGATCAACTATTTTAAAGAATTTGTAATAATATTTTTGATATTGTTACCACTCTCATTTTTATAAAAATAGCTGATCATTTAAACTTAATTTAAATACACTGCAGTTGTGGAACATAGTAGTAGTGCCTACTTCTATTTCTTACCTTGCCTTCTTGATGATATTGTAAATTACACAGGGGTTATCTTTAGTGCCAGTTGAAGAAGGCAGTTACTGTGATGCCCATATGGTACTACTATGTTTTACATTTATAATTGAATTTTTTAATAGACATTGTTCTAATACTTATTTCAGGAAGAAATGTTGTAAATAAATTTTAGATATGGATTAAGAAGAAAAAAGTAAGCAACTGCAAAACAATATAATGCTAGCAAGTCAAACAAAATTGTTATTAAAGTATGAACTTCCTGAACATATTCAAGATTATAATTACGTAAGCTATGGTACAAATTGAAAGTATCTAACAGAAATAATTATTTGATTGCAAGGATTAAAAAACCAAAAAGTCTTTGCAAGTTTTTTTCTACAAACAAACAGAAAGACGATAATCTTTGAACTTCCATTGTACTGACATTATCTATGTTTTATACAGCATAGTGTTTTAAATGCTATTAACTTACAGACCACCACCTTTTTTTTTTTAAACTGAAGAAGTGGTGATGAGAGTGGTGAGAGATAATCCATCTGAACATTTTGTTGGATGAATCAGTCCTACTTGAAAGCAACTAAGAGCTCTCGGAGACTGAAATACAGTAATATACCAAAAGATACTTGCTACTTATTATGTTTCACAGTAGTCAGAGAGAAAGTGTCTCAAAGGAAGACAGAAAAATTTTAGCACTATTTGAACTCTGAATGTTGGTCAAGGTCCAAGTTTCAGTGCGAATTCTGATTTCTGTGGCAAAAAAATAAATCAGAAATTCCTGACAGACTTAACTTTTTAAAATTCAAACTGGCTGGAATGTCAGCATCCTGTTAGAAATGTCCTGCAGAATTCCCATCCGCTGGAAGCTCTGCATTAAAATAGGCACTAAGAACATTAAAGGCATTATGGTATGGCTAAAATATTTATTTTAAGACTTATGAAGAGTGCTATTTTTAGTGAACCAAGGTAAAACTAGGCTACAAAGTACAGCCACCTATCACATGAGATGAATCTGAGCCAAAATGCTCTACCTACACTTCAAAGCACCCATAATCTCACCAGACATCCCAAATCTCTACCTCTAGTACAACTATTTTAACCCAGACTTCAGTTCTATGCGCTGGCAGACAGAGAGTGAGAGTAGGTTTTAGGGTTTGGACAGAACATTTACTTCCCTTAGGCAGTGCTGTATTTCCCACTTATGCTGAAACTATGCTTCAGCTTTTTATCTCCAAAGGTTGACTGCTCTCAGGGCCAAATCTATAGGATGCTGAATACTTTGTGAGAGGGCCTGAAAGGTTTTAAAACTTATTGATGGCATTGCTTCTAGATGGCTTTTGACTCTTCTGGAGGGAGGGTATGGAAGGGGTGGCAGAATCAGATGCCAAAGTATGATATTTTCCTAACACAATAAAAACCTATAATCATGGCAGATTGAATTCATACCTTAAGTCTAAGCAACAAAAGAATTAGTTTTGCACCATTCTGCCAGAAATAAGCAGCACACTAGAAGTAAATCACATTGATTTACTTATATATACCATATATAANGGAGGAGGAAAAGAAGAAAACAAACCCTGTAGCCCAAAATCCCTATTGAGGTGGGCTTTTTTAACTTCACTGGAAAAATTTCCTTTTACAAGATATACACAGTTTCAAGTAAAAGAAAATAAAGTGCATTACATATTAAAGGACAAATCCTGGCTCCATTGACAGCAATAATATATTTTTTTCACTGATCTGAGCAGGACTAAGATTCAAGAAGGACTGAATGGGCCTGTAATGAGCAGTATTCTGGGTAAGCCACACAGCTGTCAGCAAACACCTCTTATTAAAGTTTATTAAGTTTCATCTTAAACCAGTTAAATTTCCTGCCAGCAAGATTCTTCTGAGGACCATGCATGTCAGATGCATGGGAATCTACTTCTCATTTCCAGCCCAAATGCACTGAAAATAGCTGATAGTGATTTTATCTAATACCTTTTACTTTAATAGTTTTTCTTCCTCTTCAGATCTCTTTTATTGCTAGACTGAAGTTGCTAAGCCCTTCTTTTCATCAGTCTTCTCCAACAGATCAGACCCTAAATGTGGTCCTTTGGCCCTTCCAATTTCAATCAAATTTTTTGTAACAAAGGTGACTCCAAATTTACAATTACATCCAGGTGTGGTTTCAACAATATTTTGTACAATGGCAGCCAAACATCTCTTTCTCTGTAGAAATCCCGTGGCTTATATGGCCTGGATGACATTTACACACTTCTTTGCCATGGCATCTTGATAGTCCATAACAAACCATAAAAAAAAGATATTTTATTTTATCATTTGCAAATTAAATTTACTCAGGACAGCTATTTTCATATGTTTTTGCACTGAAACTGGTAACTTTGACAGCTCTCTCAACCCTGTGTACCACTTTCAGTGTGATTTTAAAGGATACTCTCTTCTCAGCCAAAATACTGGTAATTAGTTTCTAAAGCTATGGCAATGATATACATTATTTTCATAGCCAAGGCAATACTCTCTTGCAATTAACTGTATAGCCTTAACGTTTTGCAGTGTGGTATTATCAGATTTCTTTTTTATTGCCAAACGTGATCTGTACTGCACATTTTTTAGTTCATGGCTTTGAACCCAAGGATACATAACACTGTAGCTCCACCTCAGATTTTAAATAGCTCCAAAGGCAAAACTCAAACGGTAAAAAGTTCTGCCTATTGCTTTTTAGCTTTATATTTTTAACACATAAAATAAGTCACTTGTGTGCAAGCAAGACATTCAAGTCTTATTTTATGCTTTTAAAAATCAAAATGCAGCAGCTTCTAGAAGACATTTATGCTTTCTGAAATCCTTCTCCTGACATGAGTGTGGGCCATTTCAATACTGACGATTTAGCAAAAGGTAAAAAGAGGACAGAAGCTGCTGTCCAGTGGAATCCGGAGGATGTAACGCACCTGTGAGCAGGTGCGGCACACAGGGATGACAACAAGGGCCCGGTCTGGGAGCAGGGGCAGCGCTGCGCACAGCAGCGGCGGCAGCAGGCTGCCCATGGCTCCTGGCCTCACGACAGCCGAACCCGCGCTCATCAGGGCCAGCTCATCGAGCACTCCAGCGGCTACCTTCAGCCTCACCACAGCTGGCCCTACCATGGAGATCATGCTGCTGTCCCCGACAGAATCGACGGACTTCAGCTTTAAAAAGCGTCTCGCAGCTAAGGAGGGCGGAGAGGCAGCTTGGCTGGGGTGTGCTGTCCGACGGGCTCAGCCTTGCGTCTACCCTCCGTTTTGTATGGCATCGCCAGCACAACTCAGCTGGGCTGAGGAAGGAAAAAAAGAGGAGAGGAGATAAAAAACCCTTCTCTCCGAAACTACGTTTCCCAGAGTGCCTCCGCCTCGCCGGCTTCCTGCCCCTCCTGCCCCTCACATGACAGCTGCCTGGCCGCGCCATGGCGGAAGCCGGGGAGAAGGTAGAGACTGTCAGTGCGCTGCGGCCGCAGCGCCGAGGAGCGGGGCTTGGAGCGGGACGGCGGAACCGCGGGGCCGGCCGGGGGCACACCGGAGGAGAGGGGAGGGGAGGGGCGGAGGGGCAGTGCTTGTGCAAGGGGTCAGGGGCGGTAGCCAGCCCTGAGGGGTGCGGGGCCGGCGGGCACAGCCCCCGGGACAGCCTCGCTGCGCCGGGCGGAGGAGGGAAGATGGAGGCGGCGCAACCTGGGGCCGGCCGGGAGAGTGGGTTTAGAAGTGGCGCCGCTGTGGAGCCGAGATTAATGACCTGGAGGGTCTCGCTACCGGGTGACATAGGACACATGACCAAATTCATCTCAACAAGGGAATTTTTTTCTGAAATAAAACTTGAGGAGTTTGATGCTGTTGTTCCCTTATCGGGTGTTCTCCTTAAGTTTCCCGTCCCTAGGTTGCTCTTTCCCTAGGAAAAAGAAAAAAATAAAGCAAAAAGTGCAGTTCCTGGCCCTTTCAGGTGCTTTCTCAATGTTTCTTTGCTGAGCCAGTATTTGGACAGACAACTGAGCTGTGCGATCTTTGTCAGTCTTGGATGCCTGAAAGCTTAGGTGGGAAGCTTAGAATTGCTTCAAGGTAATCGACCAAAGTTGGAGACCGGCATCTGCTTTCCACCTTCCCTGCTGACAGAGTTTTGTTTGGGAGGGCTTGGCTTCCTTGGGGGAGACTTTTTTTCCCCAGGATTGGTGAGTTTTTAAATGTGGCAGCCTTTGGAAGGATGAAACAAACTTGGACAAGTCTTCCCTAACAATACAAGAGATTAAAATAGCCTGTGTTTTGCTCTCTTTGGACTATGATAGGAGAGTTACCTTATTCATTTCAGTTTATTTCCTGTGGGTAGCATGCACACCTCTTCTGAAAGGGATGTGTGTGTTGTGCATTGTGTTTCTGTAAAACTCAAGTTTTGTGGCTTTCACCTTCCATCAGATTTAGGTTATGGGCCTAAACATGTAGTGGATTACATTTGATGTTTGTAAAACCAGGGGAAGGGAAAACCCTATACCCATCACACTGGAAAGCCCGTTAAAGAATTTTTTTCTGAAGTTATGTTGGATCTATTAAGTGAGAGGTTATAATGGTTTCTATGGTTTCCTTGTCTCTGTTGCCTTATTGCATTCTTAGGCTGCTTAAGCAGCAGTGTTTGTCAGCTGGCTGAAGTGTACTGCTGATTTTCCCCTAGAGACTGCTATTCCTATGTGATTTTAGATTCTGGTTGCCTACAAATCCCTTTTTAGGGATTTCCTTTCCACAGTTACAAAGCTACTAAAAAGTGGAAGTGGAGGATAATCCTCTCAGTTCATACATTTGGAGGGAAGGCAAAGGAGCCTAACAAAACCCCAGGGCAATCACAACTACTGTTATGATTACTGTTTACTGTTCCAGTTTGCCTAAGCAAGTGGGAAAACCCAGGGAAAAAGTATTTTCATAGTAAGTTGCTATCAAAGTGAGTTTGTAGGTAAGTATCAATTCCAAGCACCTTCAGTTAAGTTCTTGTCAGGGAACAAATACAATTGCTTTCCTAAGTCAAGGCTCCCTCTGATATTTTTAATGTTATTTTCTGCAGTAAAACATAAAGGCCATGAAGCATTTACCTGTATTTATATGCCATTTGTGAAATTTAGTATCTGGGGTTAAAGTGCCTTGTGAATACCAGGGTAGATGTCCTAAATAAAAACAGATTGATAATTTTCTTAGTTCACATGGATTGATTATTGAATCAACTCCTGGCATCAACTCCTAATTTTGTATGTCAGTATTCTCTAGGGATGCCTTTGCACATAACTTGCAGCTCAGTTAAGTGGCTCAGGTGGGTGTGAGGATCGGCTGCTGTCTCAGTAACTGGGCTGTTAGCTCCACTCTACACGTGTGTTGGTCTGACTGCATGGTGTTAGATAGTGAGCTCATCCTGAAAGTAAGTTTCTGTTCCTAGACAGCCAAAACAATTGGAACCATGGTAGGTGGTGTAGCTGCACTAGAAAGTCTCATGTATACCAGCAAAAATGTCGCTGTAATTCCTTTCTTTGGGAGAGTTTGGGGTTTTTTTGCAGACTATGTGAATTATATCAAAATATCATAATGGTAGTGCTTTTAATTTTGATTTATTAAGGAGTTGAGTAGGCAGCTCTTGGTATTCAGGAGAGAAAATCACGTTTTTTTATTAAGAATCTGATGATACTTTGCACTGGATTTTGTGTGTTATTCTAGCTCATCCAATCAGCTGGCAATATTGCACCACAGTGTTTTAGTTCTGTTTTCACTTGTTAGGTAGAGTTTAAGATGCACAAAGATTGTATATAACAAAATTGTAATTTCCTGAAAAGTTACGGCAGCTTGTGATTAGAGACTGGGAGACTGACAGACAAAGAGTTGTGCTTGCAAAGTCGAACCTAAACTTCAAAGGATGCCAAGATTTTACTCCATCTTGATTCCCATATACTTCTTACTTGCAATTTCCCAACTCATGTCATAGGTATAGACTACACTGATAATCCTTCTATAGGATGTGTACTTTAGAGGTGGGCCTACCTGTAGTGAGTAAAATGGAGGAAACGGGTGTCAGTAATTGTGGTAACACGTTGCACAAAGCTTCCAGTAGCAGATAGAAGTGCTGCTTTGCTTCTCTCCCATCAGCTGTGATGGTCATTATGGGCATCAATGTGAACCTCCACTAATGAAAAGGAAGCCTTTGCTTTTGGTGTACAGGTCACAATCAGTGCATTATATAAACATAGAAAATAAATAAATAAATATTAAAAACAAAAAAATTACACTGGTTGTCAGTACATTAGATTTTCTTCTTTTTCAGTTTTTCTTGAAGCTGTTGGTAAGGGTGTCCTTTTTTTTCTTTTTTTTTTTTTGTCTTGTCTGGTGGAATTCTGTACTTATTCATTCTCTACAAATACTGCCTTCCTAAGATTTGAAACGCTGCCTTCTCTCTTGCTTGTTCTTTGTTTATATCATATTTTATTGTTAAAATGCTTACATTCACTGCTAGTGTATTGGTTGTAATCCTTTATTGCTATTGATAAAGATAAATACATTAAGTAAATCTTCGTTTTGCTGACTTCTTTGAGGAGCCATTGCATCAGCAGATTTTCTCAGTGGACAGACGAGAGATGAGCAGGAGTTGACTTAAACATTTATTTTGTAGGGTAGAAAGAATCATCTTGCCAGAGAAAGATATTTTAAAGGTACAGTTGTTTCAAAGGCAGAAGAAAGCCACGTCTTCCATTAACATTAGATGGGAAGGAGAAAGTAATTGAATGCTGGATTTCTATGGAAATTGTTTTGAAATTATTTAAGTTTAAAATAAGCCTATTAGCAGCTGAATAGTTGAATAGAAAAACTGGTTTGTGGGTAAGATGAGAAGGCTGTTCTGCCATGGAAGTCAAGATGTGTGCAGTTTTCTTGCAAAATCTGCTACTGCTTCTGGAAGAGGGGGAGATACCACAGGGACAGATTCTCAGATGCCCCAGTCACTCTCTCTTTTAGGGTAACTGACCACAGTGTCCCTGCTGCTCCTCAGTATCACTGTGGCACTCGAATGCAAGTGTGAGCACAAATCAAGTATGAATGACAAGGGTGGAAACGGAATTTCGAGTTGCTTCTACTTTGTCTTTCATTTCTTAATAAGAGTTTTAAAGTACTTCTTAAAGGGAAATACTGCTCAACTATGTATATACTTAGCTATTTACCCCTTTGTTTTTTGTGTCCTTTCAGGAAACCAGGTCTAATGAGGAATCAACAGATGAATCTGAGGTAACCCTTCTTAAAATGTTTCACACTCGAATCTATGTCAGTGTGATCAGCGCTAGTTTTTTTGTCATTATTATGGAGTGAAAAATACTATTTCCCTGGTTGTTTTTACAAGTTTGGCCAGTATTACATAGCAGGGATTGTTAATCTGGTCTTAAATTATTTAAAATAAGCTGTGAATTGCTGATAGAAGCTTCTTTTATATTAAAAAAACCCACAATTGCCCCATTATAGTAAAATGAATTATGTTGAGAGATAAATTCAAGTGCATTTGCTTCTGTTTTCATAAAATGAAAGTTTCTAAGTATAATTTTATATGCAGTAATATTCAGGTAATTACTTTGTTATTTTAATAGCTTCACAGTCTAGACTTAATCAGATCCCGTAGAATCTGTTCTTGAGATGATGTCTTGTCAAAAATTGTCTCATTTTCTGGAGAGTTCTGCCTTCAGTGCTGTAGGTGATGGGGAAAAGGGGGCTGGGGGTGAAGAGAGGAGGGAACCTACAAAGAGTTCAAGAGTTTGTCCCTGAACGGTAATGTACTTACTCCAAACCTGCCATCATTGAAGGTATCATAAAAGATATGAAAGAAGTAATTGACATCAGGGTGGTCTAGGATGGCTACAGGAAGGGAGAAATAAAGGTGGCTGAGCAGCTTAAATTGTGGCCCACCAGCAAGAACAGATGACACAGAGAGGACTATGACCTTGAGTGTTTTCACCCATTATATATCTAACTTTAATGGACTTGGTATTAGGAAGATTTTTTTTTTTACCAAGGGACAAATCTCCATGCTTGAGGTCTGGGTTTAAACGTTTTAAGCACTAAGTAGACAAAAATCTGAATTTATATGACAGTGGATAGTGCAGAGACTGTAGTGGTAGATTGAAAAAATCTCTGCAGTGGAAGGTGGCTTTGTTTCTTGTGAGATACTTTTTTTCTTTCTCTCATTAAGTGGTTGTCTTCAGTGGCACTGAAAGGCAATACTGGTGAGAAGCAGGGTTTTTATGGCCCTTTAACATTGCTCTGTGGAACAGCTTCCCCAGCCCAGACTTTTTTGCCCAGTGTGAAATGCTTTCATTCTGAATAATGCTTTGTGATGTGGAGATAAACAATCACTGGGCAAGCCTAAGTACTAAGTAGAATAGTAATCCTCTAAAGGCTTGACATTCACAGGATAGTGAACAGAGATACTTACCTACTGAGATGATTTTTTTTCCCTTAAAGCCTATTGCAATGAAAAAATGGCACTTTTAATGGCTTTCAAGATTTCAGCTGTAGCAAATCAGTATTTACAGCAGAATTAATCATAAATGGGTTGCCATGTTGGTAGGGGTGTAATATTTCTTTACCTTAAGGCAAAATAGGCATCATGCATCTTTCACAAAATTGCAAGTCCTAAAATTTCAACTAGACCTATGTTAAAGTTGATGTCTATTTTTAATGTTAATTTCACATGCAGAGAGAAGTGAAAAGGAAATTTATGTATTGAAAATGTAGATACTGGATCTAAAGAACAGTTGTCATTCTAATGTCTGTGAAAATGCTTTGCTTTAGTCATCTTTGAGTATTAAGTCCAGTCTTTAGTATCTTGATCATCAGTAAATATTTAATGAAATTAAACTATTCCTAATGGTTGTTCACATAAAACCAAAATGATAAAAGCACAAAGTGTAAATGTTCTCAGTGCTTCCTTATATTATTTGAAGAATGGTCAGAGCTAAGATCAAATGATGGCTTTACTCCTAGCTCTTGTGATCATAAAATTGTAATTATTTGTTTTGAATGGCTTATAGTTTGAGTAATCAGGGATGTATTTTATGGTGGTTCTAGAATCAGAGACTCTAATTCTTGCAGCGTGTATTTAGTTTTGGCCATTAAAACTGTGTATTTATGGCACAGATTTCATAGGCATCTTACCATAGTACTAAAATTTTTTCATATACAATTACTTTTGCAATTAATTTAATTTAAATTCTTTGTATAAAATTGAATATTGTTGCTAATGATTCCAGAGTCCACATGACACATATCCTACTTGCATTAGATGTGTTTTCTATTACGGAGGAATGCAATATTAAAATTTCTGATTTTGAGTAAATTATGCCCCTGTATGAACTACATGTGTAAACAAAGTATGGAATTTTTTTTCTAATGTTTTTACACTTCTGTGCCATTATCTTAGCAAGGAATCAAATATACATTAATTCTGTCTCATACAGCAACTCTCTTACTGTCATTCCTTTAGCATCTTCTAGCAAATAAGATTCTAGTTCTGTTTTACTGCCTGCTTGATTGTTTTGAATGACAATTCTTTAACAATTGCCAGGATGCTTATTTGCACAGTCTTGGTGGTCGAGCTTAACAGTAGGCCTCAAGTGTGGGAGTCTGCAAAAACTGACTGTCTTGAATATGTGTCATCTAAAAGCTCATCAATGTAAGTTTGGTTCCAGTGATGGCTCCACAGGAAATTGAATTCCTAAGGCTGCTCTGGTGTAAAGTACTTCTTAGCTATTTAAGTCAGAATGTGTAAAATGCAAAGGTATCAATTAGCAGAGATTGTACATTTGTTCAGATGTTAAGTAGACCTTTCTGTCAATATAGAGATAGCTGTATTTGTAAAATTTGTAGAACTTGTAGAAATGTAATAGATCTTTCCTGGTAACTACAATACAGTTGACACTTTACTATCATGTCCTTATGTAGGATTTGGGGTATTATAAGCGTTTTCTTTTCCCATAGTCAGGCTGCTATATATTATGTCATGGTATGATGAGGAACCTATATATCTATTAGTCCTCTAATTTTTAGGGGAAAACCTCCTGGTTTTGTCAAGTAATTTTACTGCAGTCTTGAAGTACAAGTATTTTCTTTTTGTATGTTTGGCTTAAGACATTTGGTTTTGGTGGTTTTTGGTGGATTTTTGTTTATTGGGCTTTTTAATTTTTTTTTCTGAAGTATATTTGCATTACTTATCCCAACCTTGTCTAATCATCAAATATGCAGCCAGATTTGAGGCTGGATCTGAGCAGGTTTGTTTGGCTGAAAAGTCCTACTACAATGTGGTTTCATTGGCTTATTTAATTTTATTTTATAGCACCTGAAGCTCAGTGTTTGGACTGTCACATTTGCTGTGATCTAAAAAATAGATAGCAAAGTAATCTGAGTTTTGGCTATTTGGAAACTGTGGAGGGGAAAAAAAGCTCCATAAATCATGTACAGCCTGAATTTCCAAATTATTCTTCTTCCTCACAATGCATCTATGAGCTGTTTTCTGTCAGACAGATAGTTATGTTTTGCCAGCTAATTAGCAAAGAATGAAAGGCTTAAAATTTCCTCCTCCATTCTAATTTACTACAGGGGTTATGAGCAGATTGTGCTGATCCAGCATGTGACTTTTTACAGGAAGCATCCTTTCAAGAACAAATGTCCCTGGAATTATAAATGAGTGCTATGTCCCAAGAAATTATCCTTGATTATGTAAGGGCTTTTTTTGGACGTTGCATGCACTACAGCAGAAATTTTTTGTTTTGCAGTTGTTTGCTTGTTGAATCACAAAAAAAAACCCATGTGGGTACAGATGTTCATGTTCTGCAAAGAGGTATTAGAATAGTATTTTTTGAAAACAAGGTGCATTGATATCTGTGTTCCTTCTTTTTTGTTAGATACATGAATATGTTAGTCATCAGTATTGCATATATTTTCATTCTAGCACTGCTATTTTTGTATGTCCCCTTCTTAACTTTTTTTGCTGTTTTGGTCACTGTTACCCTGTGAAAGGGACATTTGTCCATTTAGCTTCCAGTTTAGTTATTTAAGCACTATATTAATGAATTCCTTTAGTGTTTGTAGAGAGAAAGGTATTGTAGAAATTCCTGGTTAATCCAGTGTTCAAATTATTTCATGTGGTTTAGAAATATTCCTCTCTGATACACTTTTACCACTGAAATTAGTAGTGGTTATGTTCTTTAAGGTTTTGAAAACTGATCAGAGCAGGAACAAAGTTATGAAAAAATGTAAGCCTTAAAAAGAGGCAACTAAAAAGCCTTGATACTTTCTTTCTCTTTTCAGTGCACTCCAAGTTTTGGGTAGGTTGGGTCTGGATTAGGTCAAAGCAATTAAATAATTTCAAGTAAATAAAGCATCTGGTGAAAAAGGCTCCTTGTCATGCTGTGTTTCCATCAAAATGTTCTTTTAACATGGAGTGTGGAGCACTGGGCTGGAAGAGGTAAGTTGTTCTGTGGATAGTAGCATTTGAAGGGACATCACTCTTGCAAGAAAAATGGATAGTTGAAAAGTAGATATGGCTCCTGTACCTATGTCCAAGTTGCCTTTTTTTGTCTCCTGTCTGACCTTTTCCAAAGTACTTCTTTTAATCATGACACTTTTTCCTATTATTGAATAGTTATACACTAGATTATTTTTGAAAATGTAAAATGGGAGAAAAATGCTCAAAAAGTATATTTTGTTTCACATATCTGCGAAGTCTGAAGAGAGATTGCTTCCCTCTGCGTGGCTTTAAATTAAATTTCCCTTTTGTGGAGAATGGAAGGAAAAGTTACATAAATTTCAAGTACGAAGTTCTCCTTATTGGTGAGGAAATGTATCATGCAAAGAATTTATCAATTTGAGTCAGTAGGATGAGCATAGTAAATTATTTATTGAAGTTTAAATGGAATCTTTCCATACATTAATTTAAAAAACAAGCTTGCAGTGACTGGTAACTAACATTATAATAAACATTATTAGAGGATTGACTTGCAGGAAAAAATGGATTATTGCAATATTCTTTTAAGATGTTTTGGCTTTGAGTGAAAATTAAATATTTAATTTAATGAGCTATTAATATTAACCAGAAGTGCCTGTTCTATCTGTGTGTTGTGGAATACATAAAAAGTAAAAATGCAGCTGTGCTTCCTACATAAATTAAATGCAATTGCAAAGCTATTGTGTTAGCAGAGTATGCAGTTGTGGCTTTTCCAAAACACTAAATGTATTTCTCTGTGTAGAATAACACTCTTGGCTGCAAAAAGGAAGTAACAGTGAAATTCAGCTCTTCCCCAGTGGTGGGTAGGTGAGGTTCAAAAACTGCTCTTCCCAGAAATGCACTGTCAGCTTTTCATATGCAGTAGATCACAAGGTGGCAACTGGGTTGCTTGAGTAGTGTTCACAGGGGAAACAAATGTTTGCCCAAGTTCCTTACTCAGCAAAAGCACAATAAAAGTAGAAATGTGTGGCTTCATTGAGATTTGAACTGAGTTTGAGTTTTTCTGTTCTGGTATTGGATTTGGACATGGAAGATAAAACAGCCTATCCTGTGCTTCCTGTGTATGGTGCACTTGGTGTGAATGGGCTTATCCTATGTTTGTGAACATGGAGGTGGATTTGGAAGTTTTAGGTGTTCTTCGTCATGCACAAAACTATCAGTAAAATAAATTGAGATCCTTGAAATGAAACCAAATTGTATTATATGGACTTTCTCCCTCTATTTTTAAACATGCCATTTATGAGGATCAGTCACGTGCTGTATGTCATCTCTGTGTTACTTGCGCTTCAGAACTTGACTGGTGCCCAGCTCCTTCAAACCTGTAGGAGTAAATCTTCAACTGGTGTGCAAATGCAGTCTAATATTCTGTATGCCACAACAGTTTTGCAAAAAAATAAAAGGCTCTCTCTTTTGTCTTTCATCTGTGTGTCATTTCATACTGTTAATGCAGCCCATTTTGAGACATATTCACAGGCAGCCATATCATCTTAATTCCCTGCTCCTGGTGTATATCTGCATTTTCCCAGGGTATTAAATAAATCCCTGTAGAAAATGCATGGGGAGAACAGAAAGCTTCTGTGTGAAATTTTACCATCCTAATCCATATTTACCAATTTTACACCTAGGTACTGGAAAAGTGTTAGTGATGTGCCTTGTGAACAGTTGTAAAGGAATGAGATCAGAGGTTATTCATGTTTTTCACTGAACTAACATTACTGTATTTTCACCATAGAATTAGGGGGAAATATTTTTAGCAGCATAACTCACAAACATGCTGTCATAGTTTGGGAATTAAAGTCTTTGTGCGTTTTGTTTTCTTGTGTACCAATAGTTGCAGAACTGATATTAATTCTTGTGCAAGTTGGAAACTTTAATGGATTTCTAGCTTTTATTCACTATTGCTCTACCTGCTTTTGAACCAGTGACTTCAAGACGAAATGCTCTTTGCTATTCTCATTCTTAAACCCATTTTTTTTCCTGCTTTGTTAAAATTTTCCTGTAGGAATAACTTTTTCATATGAAAGTAATGAAGGAAAAGAGGCTTCTGTTCTCTCATTGAGCTTCCAAAGGGTCTGGTAAAGTGCTCAGGATTTAAATTCAGCACAGTAAATAAAACAACAACTTGCAATAAAATTGTATTCCAGTTGTGGTGCTATCAAGCAGCCTGGTTAAAGGCCTTAGTCTGAGTTTTTCTTGGCATTCTGCTAGTGTTAGAGATTTGGTTGCATTGAGAGAAATTGAGTTACGATCCTAATTATGAAAATAGCATAGGGGGTAGTCCCTTTATCATGGAGGTAGGAGCAGAAGTCTGGAAACCATATACTAGGGATGGAGAAATGGTAATGATGAAGCTGTACTTTGTAATAATTACACTTCCTATTACAATAATTCTCCTTGTTTGCTCTGTGGCACTTGATTCTTCAGCAGAAGTGGATATATCACACAAAATAGTGGGGGATGGAGTGCTTTCTTCTGCTTGCTTCTGGATTTTTTGTTTTGTTTTGTTTTTTTGAAGGAAGGCCAGGTAAGACCTGGAAATACTCATGAGGGAAGGTATGTTTGCATAACTTCAAAGCACAGAAGTCTTAGTAAAAAAACAAATATGGGGACATCTATTTAAGGAGCTTTAGTAAATGAGTTTGAGGTGTGTGATAGAATGACGCTGGCCAAATGCCAGTACACCTACTAAAATAATTTATTAATTTTCTTGGACTGTAGTTAAGCAGAGCAGGGGAAAAAAAAACTCATGGGATGAGATAAGGATTAGGAGAAAACACTTTAAGAGCAAAACAGGCTCAAAATTTTAAAAGTTATAAAGGAAGAAAAATTATTAGCAGAATTAAAAGAAGATAATGAGAACCAAAATGAACTTTTAGAACATCACTCCCCCAATGCACTTCATGAATTACAGGGAACAGATTGTTGTTTCATAGTCCTCACCACAGCTTGTAGAAGAATCTCAGCTCAGATCCTTGGAGCACTTCCTCCTCCCTCTGCCTCCTTTGCACCAACCTTAGTGTCGCCATGTTGTTCTCCTCACGTGTCCTCACTTTTTCCACTACTCTGACTCAGGAGGGAATTGGTGTCTGTAGGTTCGTTTGTTCCCAAGTTCTGTCAATTGAAACAGTTTTTATAGAGCTCTGCAGTGCTGAAAGGTTAATCTTATCCAGGCTCCACAATCAGGGAATTGCTCACCATGCCTCTCTCTCTCTGTTGGTCACCTGGTCTCTGCCGGCACTGCACAAGCCACACTGGCTGCCAGCTCCACTCCTCGCCTTTTCTTCACGTGGGACACCAAAAAAAAGAAAAACTGCTGCTGCTGTTGTTTTTGCCTTTCTGTCTGCAGCATGGCTGGTTAAAAGCAGCTAAGTAAATGAAGTTCATCACGAGCCATGCTGAGAGCTGCAGCCACACTGGGGCCCAGCAGCCCCCTCTGGGAGAGGGGCCCTGGCTGCCCCCCTACTCCTTCTGTAGAGAGCAGGGAGCAAGAGAGCTTCCCATGGGTTTTCATTCTTAAATGTATTATCATAGAGGCATTTCTGACTTTCCTAATTGGCTTAGCAGTGTGCCAGTTTTCCAAGCTAGCCAGTGATAGTTCTGCCAGGCAAGGAGGAAGCCACTAGCAGCTCCTCACAGAATTGTTTCCATGACTGACTTTTTCCCTCTTCACCAACAACCAATTATTGCAAAACCACCACAAGGTGCTATCTTTTTAAGGACCGAATTAGATCCTAAATAATACTTTATGTGTTTCTTGATTGTACAGAATAGCAATCTTCTAGAGCTTTTGCAACAATGAAAATAAAAAAATTAAAATCTTTGTTGTGAATTTCCAGCTGTTTTTTTCCAAAATAATGATTATTTAGATTTTTTTCTAAACTATAACATGGGTTCCAGTTGGTGTGAGAAGAAGCAGGACTTGGGCTAGAGTGTTTTTTTTCTGACTTCTGTGTCAGAATGGTAGGCAATAGGTTGTCTTGTGTGCAGTTTCTTTCAAAAGTGGCTACCTCACAAGCAAACACCAAAGAAGCCTGACATTACAAGGGAAGAACTTTGAGTATATAGCTGCCTCCTTTACAATGAAAATGTTACATCCTTCTTGCCCACCTCAGTAATTTACATCTTTTGACAATTTTGACTTCTAAAATTTCCCAAGGAAAAACCTTTCTCCTTTCCCCATTCTGACCAGAATGGGTCATCATCTTCAAATAAATTTTTCCAAGTGATGCTGAGGAAGAATAATACTCTGCAAGTATGCACACATAATATAATTAATAGTGGGTCAGATTACTTGAAGTTGGAGACATTTGCTTTTAGGGTAGTGGACAAATGTCCAGAAATATTCCTGGGTTTCTTCTTATACCAAATAGATAATACACCAATGTGTAGAATTCAAAACTTCTACCCCTCATCTTTAAAGTACAAATGATATTCTGATGTCTGCAGTCATAAGATAATTGTACAATTTATAAAGACTGACTATTCTGTGACTGTGAAGTGGGAATTCAACAAGGAAGAGAGGGAGAAGGCAAATGTACCTCACAGGTAAAACCCAGTTGTTATTGTACTTAAAGTTGTAAGTAGGATAAGCTGTTTGGTAGGTAAAAATTAAGAGCTTATCTTCATGTTCTCAAAAAACAAACAAAATAACTTATTCATTGGTTTTATCAAATATTACAGGGACTTTGACATGGTCTGGGGTGGAAGTCAAAGGGATCTCCCAACTGTGTTATGACATGATGATACTTCCTTAAATTCATCAACAGATGTTAGAAATTTTTTATAGCTTGATGTTTAGTGTTGTCTACTTTTATTAACCCTCTGTGTTGTCATGTGTTGCTCCCATAAGATATTTTCATTTGCAGTAGTTTTTTTGCTAGATATTTTTATTCATTTGCCATATTCCCCTGTATTATAAATAAGCAATGTGTTCATTTGCATATGTCAACCCTGAATTAGTAAATAAAATTCCTTTTTCCTTCCACATATTATAAGAACATCTGTGCTATTAAGATATAGAAAGAGGTCATGGAAGTACAGGATGGTAATTATCTGCATTGGCAAATCCATTTACTCAGTGGTCTGTCTTCTCTGTCCTCTGAATGTCTCTGAGCTGGTGTGGGTGTGCTGCTGGGAATGAAGCTGTAGTCTGCCTTTTCCAAGAACTGCCTATAGTATATTTGGTGAGCTGTTCATGCTGGATTCTGGTGTCCTGTGAACAGCTGTTTCATGTCAGGCTATAAGCAGTCATTAAAAACTCTGTATAGGAAAGCTATGCCATGAGGGTTGCCTGGCTGGAAGTGACCTTCCAACTGAGGACGTGGTAATTTTGAAGAGGAAGAAGATGGGGTTCCTGGCATGCACACTGAAAAGTGTTGAAATTGGACTTCCAGTCTAGGCTGAGAGGGCTTGATAAAGTGTTTGAGGGAAGTTAGGGTATCAGCAAAGGTCCATCTGAGGGTTAAAAGGGGATGGAGCAGAGGAGATTTGTAAGGATGGGGGCTTGGGGAAGACTTGTTAAGGTTGAGTGTTAGAGTGGCAGCCAGCCCCTTTGTGTGTTTTGTATAATTGTAATAAAAGCAGATTTGGTGGGTACTTTGAAGGCAGTCCTTTACTCCTTTAACCTTCATAATATTATGATGGGGCACTCACTGTTTTCCATTTGTATCCCAAAACCCTGGGACACCCTGGAGTAACCCTGGGTAACTCTGTCAGCAGACCTAGTCCTGCGGAGCTGTAGTAGAGAGTTGCTCTGCCTTGCCTTGCCTTGCATCTTGCCTTGCTGTCCAAAATCAGCAAAGTTGAAGAATTTGCTCATAGTCCTAGCTGAGCAAGGGTGTCTAAACTAAAACATTATTTCCAGGGTGAAGAAATTGTATGGTTTGTCAAGCTTAATTACTGCCTTTAGATACAGGCAAAGTATGGTAAGTCTCAGTGTTTTAGCATACAGCTATTAGAAAATGTTTTGGAGTGAAGTATGGTAAAGAAGGAAGTGAATATTATGTACATGGATATTTGTGGGTGGTACTGAGAATATAGAGGCTTCTGTCTGATTATCTGGATTGCAAGATTGTCTGAGCCACATTTAGCCTAAATATAATGTAGGTAGAGAAAGCTAGAGATGACAGATAAGTGAACCTGCTTGTCTGAGGGACTTGGTGTTAGATATTTTCCCTGTAGATTTTGAGGAATGGCATTCAGCAAGTGTAAAATCAGGTTCATTCGTAAATCGTACCTCTTTACCGAATGGAGATTGTTGGGTCTTAACAAAGGTCTGAGAGCTGAACTGGAAAGGATAAAGGCTGAAAATAGTCCTGATTTCTTTATTGAGCCAAAGGAGATATTGTGACCCATTTGGTACAATTCCCAGTTATAAAAATGCTGTGAACGTTTAAATAAAAAGCTTTAGTTGTATGTTTTGTTGGGTAGTACTTGTCTTGTCATGGAAATCTTGTGGCAGTTAGCCTTAAGTTTGTAGGATGCTTGTTGGGCTCCCTTATCCAAAGGTTTGCACAGCCGTTCTGGGTGCAATCCTGCCCTTCCAAGCAATTCTGGTGATAAAAAGGGTTTGCAGACAGCTGGGGGGTCAGATGGTGGTGTAAAATCCCGCTCATGATGTGCCTTTCATAGCAGTCTGGCTAGAAGTCATCCATTTCGCTTCTCAGCCAAGCACCAGCCACTTGGCCAAGTACTCTTTGCTCCCATCTCAAATAGGGGATTTATAGATGAAAGGTTATTTCCAGCCAGCCTCACAAGCCCTCAGAACTAAAGCTGAGACAATCAGTCAATGCCTTGATTAAGACATTATTTCCGTTAAAAAATTAAGAGTTGGAGTGGTTGTACCTTGGATCAGATCAAGATGTCAAAACCAAGAAAGGTAATAGATGATGTTGGCAACTGAGTTCTGTTGGATATTTTGCTGTACTTTGTGCTTCTCCGCATATACAAGAGAAATAAGTAACTCTCCCTGGAGACTTCATTTTGGGGCTTGACTCTTCTTATGTTAGTTTCTTTTTCTATATATATTTATCATTGGATTTCTATAAGAAGGGAAGCTGCCCTCAGCAGAGCACTACGGATGCATTTGTCAATTTTTGCATAACTTAAAATGTACTATGAACTTTTATTAAAAAATAATTTGAGTTGATTTCTTTGGTTCTACTGGAGATTTTCATATAGTATTTAAACTAGTAATTCTAGATCTCTAACTAATTGGTTTAATTTTTTTCTTCTGTGTGATAGTGATGACTATTTAAATAAATAAAAGTGCTGACAGGGTTTCTAAAGGTCTGACCTGTATTAAATGTCAAGAAAAGTTGCTCTCACAAATTGCCAAGTAGTAGTCTCTTCTCACTTTTTTGCAGTGATATTGGGGTTGTGCTTTTTTTAGCAGAATGGAGTTCTTTGGTTCTGTTTTGGTTTTTGGTATTTTTAATGAGATTTTATAATGTGCCCTAAACATTAAATATTAAGACATACAGAGGCAGAGCACTTTGAATGACCCAGTAAGCCAGGGGGTGTTGCAATTTAGGAATGGTACTCCTCACTTTAGTGCTCCCACTGAGACTGTACAAACCACATGCTGCATGCTTGCTCCCCTTGTCCCCTTCCCCTGCCGTGGGCTGAAGAGGAGAGTAGGAGGCACAAAAGGGAAACATGATGGATTGAGATAAGAACAATTTACTGGAAACGGCAATGAGATAAGAAAAGGAGCAGTAAAGCAACAGTACTAATAGCTAAAGTGTACAAAGGAGAGAGAGTGGTTCACGTGCAAAAATACTCACCGTTCTCACCTCCTGCTCTGGCTTGGAACCAGCATTACCCAGCTCATCCTCATTCAACCAGAAGGAACCCCTTCTCCTCAGAAAGGTCCTCTTCCCTCCCCTGGCAATGGCATGATGTGGTGTAGGATAGCCTCTATGTCCTAGCCATGCCTGCCCTGGCTACTGTAAAAATTAACCCTGTCAAGGCCAGGAGGAAATGAGGTAATCCAACATTTTTCTTATATTCTCTGAAATCAATGTAAACTTGAAAGAAGGCATGTAAAAAAATTAACTGTAGGGGTCGTTTTTTTATTAGTTTTTTTTTTCCTTTTTATGTGGGTTTTTTGTTTGTTTGTTTGTTTTTGTTTTGTTAGTTTTGGGGGTTTTTTGGTGTTTTTTTTGTTGTTTTTTTTTTTTCTCCAGACATAGCCTTGTAAGAAGGCCTATGACACTAGGGCCTTGTTGGAGTAGGGTGTGAGTGTGTCTTTTTTGAAATTGCTTCAGTGATGCACCTCAGCAAATGCTTTGCAGCCATAAATAAGGCTGGAATGGACACTTAGAGTAAACTGGAATTCTAGCTGGGAGTGGACAGAAGATGTGAAGCAAAGGGGAAGGACACTTGCATTATAATGTATGCAATGTTTATTTCCATAAAGGCTTTGAAAAACTCTGAGGGCAGATTGTTTGGGAAGGATGACACTTTGCTGTCAGTGCCTGTAACATAATTAGAGTATCTGTAATCAATAGAGCATGTAGTTCATGTGACAGACTGTCCTGTGGGCAGATCCTCTGCTGCAGGAGCAAATGTGGGCTAATGGAATAACTCTGGGAACTGCCCACAGGTTCCTTCTGGAAATTTTCTTCACAAGGACTGATTTCAGGTTTTTTTTCTTTTTTCCTACTCATGGTTCCAGCACAGTAGTTCCTGTAGGGAAAGCTAGGAAAGATGTGGCAGAATATCTGAAGAGAGTTGTGAACGTGGGTGAGCATCCCTTGCAGTGGCACTGGCCTGTTGAGAGCTTGTTGCACATTTGCAGCCCTTGTTAATTTTGTAAATCATTCCAGAAGAATTGGTATTGCGTAGGTGCTGGGTGAATGAAAAGGAATTTGTTTTCAGTTGAGGAGTGTTCAATAATGACAACTGGAAGAGCTCTCAGTAGGAATGGGTTTGTATTAGTCTTAGGGGCTAATTAGTGTATTTCATTCAGTTGCAAATGTGCTTTCAGTGGGAAATATTTATGGATACCTGTTCTTTACAGTATATTTTAGTGATGTGACTGCTAGCTTTAGCTTTAGCTTTAAAAGGCAAGTAGAAAATCAAATGGAGTATGAGTTTCAAGTTAGCATTCCCATAATTGAAAAATAGTTAATATTTATTTTACAACATCACAAAGGTACCTTCCTCTTGACAGCTCTGTGGGTCTCCTTCTCTTTCAGAATTTAAGGCTGGCATGTGTGAAGTACTTTACACATTTTGTGCAGTAAATATTTCTTTTTCTCTTAAAACATTTGTCAAGAATCTCAAAATTCAGTATTGTTGTTTCAGATAATTTTAAGCATTAAATATTGAAGTAGTATTAAGTGGTGGTACAAAAAGCAGTGTTACAAAATTTATTTTCAAATTTTTAGGTTCCTCTAGGAAGGTTTAATTAAAAGTGTTATGTACTTAGTAACAATCCATGTAAGTTCAGCAGTTGATTTTTAAATTATTTTTTCTCCTTGAAAAAGGAAAGCCGTGAGTTCTCTTGTATGGGGTAAATGTCACTCTGTTTATATTTTAGCTTTGCTGCAAGTCAGGACTTGTACTACTGCTCTAGGTTGTCATAGAAACACAGCTAACTGACATCTCAACTCAGCCTGCTCATGGTTTAATTTGTGGGTTTTCAGGATTATTAAAATTTAACAAAAATTATTGATTTGTTTTTATTAACACTGGCATGTGTTTACTTTAGAAGTTCAAACTGCACAAAAGCTTTTCCTGATAGAAAAATACCTTTACAATTATTAAACCCTGATACTCTAAATAAGTTATCATCAAATGCATTTAATACATCAGAGTCTGAAGCAGTAGAGAAATCTTGAATTTTTGCGAATCACCTTTTTATTTCATTTTTTTTACAGTGAAGTGCCCTAACCTTATTTCAATTCACCTTTTAGCTTGACTTTTATTTAACATAGAAGATACCTGTCAGGAAAGCGTGAAATAGGTACATCATCATGCCTAATATTTGGGAGTTTTCATTTTATTTACTTTGAAGCCTGGCAAAACGCTTCGGTGCACTGACTTTTGAAAGTGTATATATTTGTATATGCATGTGCAGAAAAAATTACTTAGTTTTCACTCATAAATAAGACAGGCAAAACTTATTTGCAGTAACTTTATCTAATGGTCCATGGATGAATGATTTTATGCAAACTACTCAAGAGACTAGAATTAACTTTTCATGTTGGTTGCACATTGGATGTCCAGGCCCCAGCAACATGTGGGATCTTATAAAAACTAGATGACTGGAGTTCAGTTTTTATTTTTATGAATTTATTCAATGATTGCCCATGCATTTCAAGTGTAATCTTTGTGAGCAATGTATAAAATGCAGTAATGTATTAATTGTTATAAAATGGACACATACTTCCTTACACCCTCCTTCCATCACATGTATGCTTTTTACTTTGACTTTACCTCCTCCCTCTACCTTGTAGCCATTTATTAACGATCTGTAGGCATGAGGAATTTGACTGATTTATATACAGACCTGTAATTTGACATTGTCATTCTGTCTAGTAACAACTTTGTTCAGTGTTAGATTTACTGAATAAAATTGTTTCTTGGTGGACATTTTGACACCTCACTTCATACTCCTACGTCATGCGCTGCTGACATCCCTGTATTAATCTCATTTGTATTCTGTCATAAAACTCTCACGTAACATTTTAAAACAGACTCTCTTTGCAGCATATTTCTGTAAGCATGGGGCTAAATATTTGGTGTTTCCACGGGTATATATGGCTTTTTTGTGTTTTGCATGGGGTTATGTACATGTTACCATATATGATGGTAGCATACATAGTAAATGGCCGTACTATTTAACTTGGGAAAGACTGGGTTTAGTACTGCAAAGGACAGTTTAAACAAAATACGTTTTATGAACCTGTTAATATGTCTCCCTTCCAAATTTATTCTTTGCATCATTGACTGCAAGAAAGTGTTGCACAAATACAGTTCTGCTGTAGGCTGACACTCTGCATTTTTAGGAATTGGAAGGCAGTGTTTGGTGAAAAGTCAAGGCATTCCTTTAACTAGAGCACAGCACTGGTATATTCTGGTTGGTTAAGAATGAATGATATCTTTTATGTGGGAAACGTACTCAGTGTTGATATATTCCTTACAGTCAATAGCAAGCGTAGGGGAATATTATTGCAGGTATACTGTTTCCCAGTGAGGACCAAGGGATATATAAGGGTTTGTGTATGTCTGTGCATGTATAAGATTAACTGAGACTTACTGAAGTCTGTGGAATCTCTCTGGCATTGTACTTCTGTAGACCATCTATTACAGATAGATGCCTATGACCAAAGAGCTATTTTGCAACTGGGATTTTCTTTTCCCAAGAGATAAACATGTTGGGTCTTCTTTGAGCAATAAATTTGCTGCTTGTTTTTGTTGCTTTTTTTTTCTTTAGCTTGATATCCTTTCTCTTCACTCTTTGCCCCATGATCTTTCCTTGCATTTAAGTAGTGATTGGGTGATAATACCTAACATGCTTAAAAAGAAAGAGGAAAGCTTCAGTATTTATGAGAAAAAGATCCTGACCTGCAGAAGATAAAGGTGATTCATAGGAATATACTGTGTCCAGATCCTTTTCCCAGAAAGCATATTTAAAGTATTTTTTTTACCATAAGCCCATTCGTGGATTTTATACAATTAACTTATTCCTAGTGGATTCTTCTTATTTTTGTTCACAGCATTTTGCCTCTATCCTTCCTACAGAGGTGCAGCATCTTGTAAAGGTCGTGAAGTTTCTTGTAACGTGCATGCTTCAGCTTTCAGTTCATTGTGGCTACAGTGGCACATTTTATTTTATTATCATTCGTTATCATATCCATCCTTTTTGTATTTTACTTCTAAATTGCAAATTACTAACTTTATGTAACAAAGTACACATATGTGCACATTTTTTCCTGCTTTTTAGATATCAAGTAAGTGCCTCTTACAGCTGAATTGACATGCTGCTATACAGTCTTTGCACCCAGAACATTGGAGTAAAAAAAAAAGCCAGTAACAAAAAAGCACAGCCCAAGCCCCTACAGATGATTTAACTGTGAAAGTTTGGCTTTTGATTGTAATGGCTGTTGTGAAGAGATCGCAGTGATCCATCTTCGCCTGTTGCTGTGTGATAGTTTTGGGATATCTTTTAATTTGTTTTTTATCTAAAATAAACTTATAAATATTTTTGTTGTTTTTTTCTCTCTTGCTCTTTTTCTCTTACACTCCTAAAAATTTAGGAAGATGAGAGTGAAGAAGAACCTAAGCTTAAGTATGAACGGCTTTCTAATGGAGTGACTGAAATTCTCCAGAAGGATGCAGCCAGCTGCATGACAGTGCATGAAAAGGTATTATGTGACTTTGTGGCTAAGATAGCACTTCTGATTGGTTTTATATATTTATCTGTGCTTATAATGCATCAGTATATTTCTGTGTAGAAGTGATGCCAAATCTAGAGTTGCACTGCAGGGCAACAGTAACGTAAACAAAATTTACCATTAACCTGTATTGAACAATCCACATTCTCTCAGTGATAAAGCAAGTAGTTCACATGGTTCGATTAACAGCAGATCTCTCAGAATCAATTCCCTTCTTGTTTTTATCAAGCATTTTTTCAGTAAGAAACACATTTTCTCAATGAGGAAATGAGGTGAGAATTCAAGATGCAGAGATTTGTTAGATGAGATGTTTACATAAGGTGCTAGAAAAATGTTCACTTAGTTTTAATTAAGAACAGTATCATGAACTGCAATCAGAATGCAGTCCTAACTTTTCTTTATTCAGAGAGGAAGTTGGTATATTCTGTGCTTATTTGTACAGTTTGTGTCAGTAAAGACCAACTTGATCATGCCAGGAGCTTCGCATGTATTCAGCTGTGGAAGACATGTTAATACAGTGTAGAATAAAGTAATTACTGTATTTTTTGTTTGCTTAGGTTTTCTTTTGGGGGGTGTTGTACTAACACTTCCCTGTCCCCCTTCCCTGATTCAGTATGTTAAAAACCAAGAGAGGAATTGCACATGCTCGAGATTTTGATGTACCAGAGAATGATAGGGATAAAGTAATAGATAATGCAAAGTAAAGAAATTTTAAGAAGAATTAATATTTTGTTCTTAAAAAGAATAAACTTCATATGCTTCTTTAGTGACTTAAACAATTGCTTTTGTATTTTATGTGTTTTCTTCTCTTTTATAAATATTGAAAAACATTTTAGAATATTGAGGCATGCTGAAGTGCATCTGAAAGTGTGAATTAAAGATTCGTCAACTATTAGTATGTAAAACCTAGTAGCTATTTTCTGAATGTATAATTTTTCATAGCCAGTAATATCTCCTTAACAGTTATTGTTGAGGGATCTATCTTTGTTATTCGGCTATATTTTTAGATTGACTTGTGCTGTGTTTCTTTTCCTCAGAGGACTGTTGCTATGGCTCAAGAGGCTCTTAAGATGAAGCTTGTATTTTAACAGTGTGAATGAAAACAATAAGTCTTTTAAAAATGTTTTTGACAACTTAGAATTACGCTTAGATATTTGGAAAATTGGCAAGCATTTCCTCTTTATCTGTGGCCTGTTTCTGTTACCTTTTATTCCTGCATCACAGGTAAATTTTGAAAGCCAAGAGTTTAACAGGATTTTTCTATAAGGATGTGCACAGATACAGCTTTTACTATAGTGTCACAAAGCGTGACAATACAGGAAAGCTATTGAAGTATCCCAGCACTTTCAGTTTTCCAGCAAACTAGATGCACTATTTATGAGAAGAATCAATATTGTTAGAAGCCAGGTACTGCAGTCTTTTAGGAATAGGTCTCTTGCAACAGAGAGCTTAAAATTAAGCTGGGTTATAGGTTTTGCAAAGGTATTTCTGTTTCATTCTGGTTGTTTTTTCTGGAAATTTTTCCCTGAACAAACAGGAAAAGCCCTGCTAAATGCTATCATTAGAAAAATTATACAGTAATATGTAAAATGACCCTGACTAAACAGTTTAACTTTGCTGGGAATCCTGTGATCTGGCTTCTGCATTCAGACTAATTTCCCCTCAGAATTTTTTTTTTTTCATTTTTGCTGCTAAAGCATCATATTTTCACCAGGCTTGCTGTCTGCACTGGATGACTAATCGTCATGGCACCTGGTGCATTCAAGCAGGCCTGTGCAGTGGAATAGTCATACCTAGTTATGTCTGCACACCTGATGTTTTATTAACCAGTATTGATTTTTTTACCCGAGGGACTTTTTTCTTCCTGAAAAAAGGCAACCTTGCAGGAGTGAAAGGCATTGCAGGGAATGAATTTCTAATGAACCCCTTCTTTCCCTTTCTTGACTCCTTTTAATGTAGCTTCATATTTTAAGTGCCTGAACTGAAATTTCATTTTAAGCAATTCCATTTTGATAAATCCTTTTAAACCTTGACTTTCTGTAAGGTTATTTTTTAAAGATTGTGCTGCCTGACTGACACGCTTAGCAGTGCCTGTAAATTTGAGCATTTCATTATAGGTTGCAATGAAGCATGCTCACATGCAGTGAAATACAGAGAATTGAGTAGCCTAGACTATTTCAGTAATGCTGAAAGTGGGAGGGTGGGGGAGGGGGCAAATAAAAGAAACCTCTGTCATAAATCAAGTAGTACTGAAATTCTATCTTTTCTGTTTAGGTGTAGTTCACATGGTTCAATTAACAGCAGATCTCTCAGAATCAATTCCCTTCTTGTTTGTATCAAAATAAGTTTGTGATAGTATGGATTTATGTGGAGATTTCTTTATTTTGCCACTATTTTTTAGAATTAAACTCCTGAGGTTTCCAAGGAAGTGTATTTGTCTTGGGAGTATTCTATTTAGGAATGTTACTATGTGAAGGAAAGCAAACCCAGGAGTTATCTGTGTGCTTAAATGCACTGTCAGAGACCTTCCATAATTCAACTGTATTTTACCACTGGCTTACAGTTGGCCTTTTGCTGTGTTTGAACACTTTGTTTTTATTTAAGTAATGAAGGAGAATTTAAAATAAAGCTCAAAGGAAACATTGGGATTGAAACAAAGCTGCAGAAAGGATCTAGGAACTATTTCAAATCTCTGTTGGTTCTTGCTCTCACGCTGCATTTTTAATTTGCTGCCACAGTCCATCAGCTGGTGCGTACAGACTGCAGACACACCATTAGTTGTCAGTGGATGAGGGTCCTCATGACTCATTCTGACAGCTAACTTGCACTATCACAGTAATATGGGCTTGAAGCCCTGTTTTATTCTTTGGGTGCAGTTAAAATAACCTTTCTCTATAGAAAGTGGTGGGCTTTTCTCTTTCCCCCAGTGTTGCTAATCCTGTTCATTTAGCATTGCTGTAGTATTTCTTGTGGTGTCTTTGTGTTTATGTAATCAATCTCTTTCTTTCACAGTTTTTGGCACTGGGAACACATTATGGCAAAGTTTATTTACTGGATGTTCAGGGGAACATCACACAGAAGTTCGATGTTGTAAGTATGACGTTATTCAGAACCCATTTACAGGGATGTAAAACTGCTGCGATGCACCAATAAGTCAGTTAACACTCTTGTACACCTGCAATTACACTAATGCATTCCATAGCATAAAAAGCAGTGTATGGTCCTTGCAAAAAGAAGTTATGCTGGATGGTTTTGTGGTGAGCACATCTCAGTTTATATATAATAAACTTCATGAAACAGAAAAGGAAATACATATTTATGATTGCAAGTGGCTATTAAAAGTGGAATCCAAAAGCTCATTACTTTCATAAGGCATGAACCTGTTCATTAGTTGTCTATTGTCAGTTATTAGTTTGTGTGCTATCATCTTGCCTAGTTGCCACAAGTAATTGAAAACTGATTGATTACCCTGCTGGCTCTGTTAATCAATTACAAATATATAATCTTAATATTTTACATAAATGTTTTGAAGTTTGACTTACTAAGGGATTGTATTGATTGAAAGAAAAGAAGAAGCCTTTTTCCTTGTAGTGGTTCGTGGTATCAGAGGAATAAAATGCTACATTTAAAGCTCTGTTCTAGAGTATTAAATGTTCCTTTTTATTGTAGATATTAGTTTCAAATTCCCTGTCTTTCTTGAGGGCTGGAAGGAAGAGAACTAGCGATTTTTTTTCTCCTTGAGTATCAAAAATTACAGTAGCCAAGCACTGGTTTTTCTTAGCAGTGTAAGCACTAGCCACAGAAACCATCACAAGATATGGACATGTTTGCAAAGAGAATAATATATTCTAAAGCTGACACAGCTGCAGGAAAGGGTCAAGCGTTTGTGTATATTTTTGAAAAAATCTAATTATGAATTGTGCAAGGGAGTAGGGGAGTGTAAACTTTAGGCACAGCTTTTGAAGGAATTTTTAGGTTTAATTTTAGTCAGATTGACAATGACTTTACTGGGGATTGATTAAAGTCAAGCTAATTACGTGCTTCTATTTCTTTTAATTTTGTATGTTTTTCAGCCCTGCAGCTGAGAATGCTGACTGCATTTCAAAAGAGGAAATGCTTTTGGTGTCTCCCTTGCAGTTCTAACTACTTTACATTAATGTTTCTTGATAGAGTTTCTCTGGGAAGTAGGAGTAACTCTCTATTTGAAACAGGTCAGATGAAATGTACCTGAATTATTCTCTTCCATTGCTGCAGTAGAAGACAGAGACTCGCTCAAATGACGTGGAGATTTTGTATTGAGTCTGGCATTAACTGTCCTAAACTTGTATTTGTTCCATTCAGTGTTAAGTGCCTGGAAAATTATAGTTGTAGAACAATCTTCTTCTGTCTGCCACCAATGCCTTGTTGTCTCACACTGGTTCCAAGCAATGAAATGCTCCTTATGTAAAGACTTAGGGGACTGCCTAGGTGTAGAGCAAGGAACAAGTTACCTGTTACCTGCTAAAGTCTATGAAACAAAATCCCTGCATTCTCTTTAACCCACCCTCTCAAATATGCTGCTATTTGCTTTGCTTTTCTTTACTAAAAAGTCCTACCAGTGCCTGCTGAGAGGGTGGTTTCTTATGAAGCAGTTAGCCTGCTTCAGGATGATTTTTGTGCTGTGTCTCCTTATAAAGATGGCAATGATTTCTTTTAAAACTGTTGTTAGAGTACAGACTGCTTTTTGAGCTGGAGAATAAGAAAAATAAATGTTTCTTGGATTCTATTCTTAATGTTTATATCTCTTTTTGTAATGTACATGTCTCCAGTGCAATAGATTATATCATGGATTAGGTGGAAATGGTGCTTCTTTTTTCTTTTTTTCCCTCTCTTTTCTGGTTTGAAGAAGAATGATTTTTCTCTAGTACCACTAGTCTTTAAAAGAAAAGTTTTTCGAGGAACTACTAACTGTTGCAGAACAGAACAGGCTGCCTAAGTGAGAAGAAAGCAGCTCTATGTACATGGCTGCTTAAGCTGAGAAGTTTTCTGAATTAATAACATCAGCTGCTGAACCCGCAGACAATTTATTCTGAACTGGCTGCTGTACGTCAAAATATTTTCATTCTAACCTGAACTTCTCAAGATGTTGAATTTCAGACTAGAGGCATCACTATCAAAACATTCCGTGGGGTCTTTCTTCAGTTCTCTCCTACTAATGCCTCTTTATTGTCTCTCCTGGGGAATTTACATTCAAGTATTGTCATGTTGTAAGTCTCAAATAAAACCTAACCCTTTCTTGAAATGAAAGGGAGTTACTTCCTGAAGTCACACAGGGACAAAGCATTTCTTGTAAATGTGCTGTTGAAGACTGTTTTCACTAGTGGGTTTTTCTCTGGTTCTTTTTCTCTGATCCAAAAAGAACTAATTCCTTCTCAGAATGTTTTTCAATGGTGGAATGGCATATACGGTTCTATCTTGAAGTTGTTAATAGGAGATGTGTCTGTTGTTACTGGTTGTTGGAAATTAGTATTGTAGAATTTTTTCTGAGTACAATAGCAGTATTACCACTACAATATTTTAATTGTTTGCAGTAAACAGTGTACCTGTGGAGTGTCTTTTATGTATTTTTCTTTTTGAAAGGATCTTATCATCAGATGTTTTCTGTCTTGTGACATTGCAGAAATTAGTGGTAAGGATAGCAATGTGATGCCCTTTGTACAAAAGAAATCAGTTACATAATTCAAGGAACTGTACTTTGTTTGAGTTTGTTTTGCAGAGGGTTGTTTTGATTTTGGGGATTTTTTTAAAGAAAAGTTGGAAAATGAAAAAAACAATTACTTTTCTATACATCTGTTAAATGTGTAATTAAGAAAAACAAACCATACATGGGAAACTTTAAAAGCTATTAGACCTGAAACACTGTTAGTATGTAAAATAAACCGGAATGAAGCAAGAGGGTTTTTTTTTTTTAACCATTTTAAAAAAACTCATTTTAATGACAAGTTCATATTAAATATACTTAGAAAATCCCATTACTGCTCTCATAGATTTCTCTTGATTTCTGTTTTTCTTTCGTAATTTCTGGAAGCCATGTTCAAAAATATAAATAGGCTTGGAAAATGAAGAAATAAGAATTTTGCTTTTATAATAAATCCTTTATTTTCCATAATGACGTACCTCTGCATTTGAGCCAAATGGTAAACAAATGAAAAGATACTGATATCAGAGGGTTTGCAGCAAAATGAGGGAGAAAATTCACCAGTGTGTTGTATTATCTCCAGAATGGCCCAGTTTTGAATGACAGCTCTCCTTTTGAAGACTAAATGCATTTCTCATTTTAATTTGAGCTAAAAACAGCTGTAAGAAACACTAAAATATAAAGCTTGGCATCCCTAGAAGTTCTGCTATTGTTACACATTTTTCTTATTGTTTAAAAAACCTTTTAGGACGATACTTCTTAATGTCCATAGGAAATCAGTGTAGTTATCCTGGATTACAAATACTGTAGTATTTACTCTACTTTGACCCGTAAATATTCAGAGAGTCTTCTGTGAAGCTCATGTAAAAAACTAAAAATTATTTTCAGAGTTAAGTCTTACTCTCATCCAGCTCTTCAGGTATCTGATGTTGAATCCCATGCCAAGTGGATGACTAGTCTTTTCAGGCTTGCAACTCCTCTTGTCAATAGCAATGGAAATGTGTGCTTTGAAAATGTTATGAGATATTTGTGGTTTGGGGATAATTGAGAAAGGAATTGGCAAGCTTTGGCCTTTTTTGTTGCTTGGTATCTCAGCAGTCCTGCTTGTGCTCTTGTTATCCCTCTCTCCTCTTTGCCTAGCATTTCTGTAGCCAGGGTGGCTTGTCTTTGACAATGTCAGCTGCCTAAGATTAACTGGTAGGCATCCTCAATAATGTATGTTTGACAAACTGGTGTTCTCTTGTATTAGGGTTCAGTGCATTGAGTGAGATGAAATGTGTCAAATGCACTGAAAATTATTACTAAAAGGCAACAAGAAGAGGGAAGAAAAGCCTGTTAATTCCACTGACAAAGGATGATGCAGGACTGATTCACAGCACGTTAATTCCAAATGTCTCTCCATCTTTCTTTCCTTCTTAGACTGTCTACAATTTATTAATATAATTATTGCCTGAACTGACATCCTGTGGATTAAGGATTTGTAGATACGAAGAAAGCTGTACAAACATGTTTAGTTACATAACAAATCAAAAAGCTTTCAAAGGGCAAGAAAACCTGTCCCTATTCTAGTCCTCTAATAAACACCAAGCTTAAAGCAGAAGTGGTAAGAAGTCTTGGATGGTGCCAGTGATAGTCTGTTAGAAGGGAAAGATTGCCTGTTTTATAAATAACGGGGATTTAAATGTTTAATACATTGAAGGTGTTTCAGTGGTGATGCATGAGTCTAGAAAATGATATAAATAGTGTTTTAAAGCTTCTCTTAGTACAAAGAAATTGAAGTCCTTTTAGCATGCAACATTTGTGAGCTATTCGAGACTGCTAGAGTTTCAGAAAGAAACCTTCTCACAGCATCTCTTTTAAAAATGTATTTCTTTCCTTGCATTGTGGTTTCTTTTGTGATTGTCTCACATTGTGTAGTACTAACTATTTAATTACTGGTCTTTTATTGGAGTGATAGTAATCCAAAATCACTACATCATCTCTGCTACCTTGAAAACTTGAAAGGGAGTTCCTTCTGTGGTGGTACTAATGCCCGTGGATATACACACAAGTTACAGCACTCACCAACCTCTGGAGCAAGATCTTGCTTGAAGGTCAGTCTGTGGCCTGTTGGTTTTGCTGATAACTCAGCAGGTTGCGAAGAAAACATCAGAGGTTTCAGTTGACTTGATATCTCTTGGCAAGAGTTTAATTGTTAACAAGAAAAAAATATTTCCAACAAAGAAACAGCTGTTCTTAAGCACTAAGTGCTACTGCTAATAATGATGCAAAATCTACTAACTGCTGTGGGAGATTATGCAACATCTTTCAATGAGGAAGGTAACTTAGCTTTTCATTGTATAATGAAGAAGTTGCTTTGGATGGAACTTTGCATGAGCGTTTGAGACTAAGATGATATAAATGTCACTTTGACAAGCTACTTAAAATTCCCTGTTTATTACCTTTAACTACATCATTTTAGTTGTTAGTGTCAGACTGTAAGAAAACTTAGGAAGTGAAGTGAGTCAACAGAATTTAAAGATCTGGGTAGCTCTGTGTTAGTATTTGCATGGTGTCACTGTGCCTGTTAAATTTGAAGCTGAAATCCTGTTTTGTTTACAAAACCAAGTGGGCTATTTTAAGTGATAGTTTCAAAAATGAAAATAAAAATTAAAGTTTTCATAGAAGCAAGTGTCTATGCAAGGGACAGGTTTCCTTCTCTACCCTGGGGCCTCCCACCGAAATGGGTGTTGCATTCTTGTGTCTTAAATGTTTTATGCCAACCTCTAGCTCTTTCAAATGGAAAAAATGGATAAAAATGTCATCTTTTGGCATTTTTGTCCTAAGTCTTGATTATCTACACCCAATTTAATATCACTTCTGCTTCTGTCTATCTGTCTTTTCATTTTTAACTGCAGAGGATTTGGAAATCCAAAGGTTTTTACAGTAGTTGTGGGAATAACTCGGCTTTTGAGTCTGGCTTTTTGGTATAAAGGCTTGGAAAGTATGTTTTATATGTTTATTCTGGTACTGTTTCCAATGAGAACTGTGGAGCTATTGAAGATTCAGAACCATCTTTGGCAGGAATCATGGTGTACCTGTGGTGTCTTGCCTAGACTGGCAGAAATTGTGGTGTCATGTCATTATTCCATAGATCTAGAAAAGCTTCTTGTCTGACAAAACTGAAACGAGAAGAAAATAACCTCTTGTACATGTTTGGAGCATCATCTTTGTACCATTGTGTCTGACTTTCCTTTGAAAGGAGTATTGCTTAAATTTTTAGTTAATCGAAAAGATCAAAGGGGTATGGAAGGCATTTGTTATTAATAGAAATGTTGCTTGGAGTATGGATGAAATGTGGGAATTCTAAACAATTTTGGAATCACTGATTAATTTTTATAGCTCAAAACTGAGGCAAGTGTGACCATTTCATTCAATTATTCTTTCAAGCTTGTAGTTTCAATAACTGTAGCTTAGTGCAGAATAATGTAAGAAGTTTAGCTGGAGGTATGAGTTCAGCTACAGAAAGCCTTGTATGGTCCAGTCATTTATTCCTTGAATGTTGTTGGCACATACAAGTCAGATGTGTGCTTGTACTGCAGCAAACAGTAACATGTATGCTGTAGATCTAATTAATTTTAATTAAAGTATAAAGTCTAGGTACTTTATCAGCTGATTCTGGAATAGCAATTGTTTCTGCCTTCTCTTCTGAACTCTTGACTTAGCCACTATGTTGCCCATGTACCTTTTTAGAGAAGGATTACGGCCCCATCTTTAGACCAAATGGTCCTTCTACAACTTCATTACCCTTCAAATTCATATTGTTTTCCTCTTTTTTTTTTTAACATTGAAGCATTTGAAGAAGTCTCCTTTTTTGTTCTCCAGCATCAATCACTTTTCTTCAGAGTGGGTATCCTGTTTTTTGTCAGTTGCATTTCATGACCAGCTCTAAGTGTATTACATTTAAGGTGCTTTAGCAGCCCTCTGTAATGTCACTGATTTCAGTAGAAATTGGTTATGTCACCTTTTAATGAGGTAAAGGACTGTGTTTGCATACTGTTCTGTCACAAGCACCTAGACATAGAAAATAGTTTACTTTCTCTTGACTTGGTAGGGTGCTATCATACTCTGCATGTTTTTAAAAAAAAAAATTGCAGCGTTGAGTATTCTAGGGGGAAGATATTTCAAAAGGGGAGAATGCTAAACATGAAGGTCATTAAGGACATTACTACTGTAGTACTTAATACAGCATTGTTGATCAATGAAAGGGCAAAGTTTCAAATTTTTTTTCTTTTTTTCACCAGACCTTGTTGCCTCTTGTTTCTTTAGGGGATCAAATTGAGGACCTTACTGTAATCCTGATAAGTGAATTTATATGTGTCGCTTTCAAACAATTTTGAACAAAGTTATTTGTGATATTATTAAGATACATCAAAATCATCAAATTTTTTTTCTTCTAACTCTTTCACCATCCAGGTCTAGTAACATTTGCTATTTGAATTGTATCACATCTCATGACTATTTAGAAAGTGGACCGCTGTGCCAAATTGCTCTAGAGTTTTCACGGCACCAGTGAAACAGCTAGTTTCAGGTAGCACTGATTAAGTATTTTCATAGAAGACTGGTAACTCAGATCTGCATTTTCTAAAACCTAATAACACTTAAATGCATAGGGAGGATTTGGAGAGGTTTGATTGTAAGAAGCTAGTGTATTGCTGTTTCCTAAGGCTGTTTTCCTTTCAAATGGGGTATTATACCTGGATGGCCTTTTTGTCCATAGGGAACGCAGGCACTTATGTGCATATATGAAATAGCAGTAGTTTGGCTGTCAGAATTATTAAGAGTTCAAGCATTAATAAAATATTATTTACATTAGAAAATGTTTTCCTAGTTAGAAAGACTGAGTTCTGGAGGACAATGTTTTCTTATACAAGTTGACATTAATGACAGAGCTACATCCCTTTGTTTGCATTAACAATAAAAATAGATAATGGCATAACAGGGGCATAATATGATGAGCAAAACATGAAGGCAAAACCAAGTAATTTCTCTTATGGGGAAGATATTATTGATAATGAATTTTAAAATTCTAGTTAAAATTCCTTTCTGAAGTATGAGACTTACTTGTTTTAAAAGACATGTCAGTGTGTATAGCACTTTATTGCATTTGTGATGGAATATTAAATATATACAGTCCAGATTTGACCGGTGTCTGGTGTTAATACCCTTAAGAGTGGCTGCTGATAAAAGTATCTACTGTCAAGCTGGCCATCTCTACTGTGGTGCTGCTGAAGAAGTTAGTTTCACTCAGTGTCCTCTGACACAGAGAAATAAATGTATAAGATATGTGAGAATTGGTATTTTGGTTTGGAAGGCTCACCACTATAGTCCTAAACTGGCTGCTAATTGAAGTCTAGTTATGGAAGGTCTTGGCAGTTTTACGGATAGGAGCATTGAAATGTGAGCAGTGTAAAGATGGAGTGAATGAATCTGTTTGCTTTTTTGATCTACTTTAAATAAGGTTTATGATATGCAATCAAATGTACACTTCACTGGTATTGAAATACAGCCTCTTTGTATGTAAATGCATTGAGGAGCTTGCACAGGATCAATTCATCTTCATATTTAGCTTTTCCTATCGTACTGTCACAATGAGGATATGGCATACAATATACTGCTTACAGTAAGTTAGAGTGCACTTCATAATACACAGTTTCTTCTTGTGTGAGTACTCTCTATCTCCTTCCATCTTTTTGGTTTGCATATGTTTTTAGGATCCTGACAAGAATCAGACACCCAACATTGACTGAGTATCTCTGGTGGACTTGTGAGACTTTGCCGGATGTTTATAATTGCAAATAACGAAAGTTCCAGATTTGGTGTCCAAAGAGAATACAATATTTTCAGTAATCAGAAAATGTGTTTATTATTGCATATAGCTCTGACTTATGCCAATCTGTATCAGTGTTGATAACTGAAAGCTTCCATGGGAAATGACACTGTAGGTGTAGGCTGAGCTTGAACGTTGATTACCCAGTCTGATATTTAACTATGCCACCAATACAACTACTTACGTTGTTTTTAGCAGGGAAAGGGAATTCATTCCCTTATAATATTTCTGCATCTCTCTGATTCCATCAGTGGAGATCTTTTCACTAATTTCAGTAGCCACTGGGTTTGGATCATTGTACCAGAGTGGTTGACAAGCTGAAATAATTGGAAAAAGTACTTACTGCAGTTTTTCATTGCAGGAGCTTATAGAAAAAAGAGAACTATGAAGAAAATAATGGTCCTGTGTGGAGAAACAGGGTTTCTAGGCTTCATGGGGTGATTTCCTCTATCTTGCCTTAGGTCAGAGAGTGGGATGAGCATCATGGCTGTTCAGAAAACTTTCCTGGAAATGATGGTGGCACAACAGTGCATGAGTCCTGAGCAGAATAGTCAACAGCCCCTTTGCTTCTTCAAAAGTTGTTTGGTGGAAGCACCAATAAAATAGTCTCTAAAAAGAAAACCTCTACTGACAAGAATTTCACTTTATGACCTGCTTGGCCTTTTTAATTAGTCACATTTCTGAAATGTTAAATTCTGTTAAATACATTAATGACAGCGGTGGTGATATTTTGTTATAAAGAAGTGAAAGTGCCCCTTAAGTTACATCCTCAGTTAGATGTGTTTTCGGGATTGTTCTTCAAAGCCCACCATTTAATAATTCAGTAGCCTCTCTTGAAAGGTTGTATTTAAAGATTAATTCCCACAAGTTCATTGTGTTTGGCAAACTATTCTGAAAATAAAGCAGTTACAGAAATTGGTGAGGTGAACCTCCACATTGCCTGGAATAGTCTTTCTCCCCAGGGGGTGTTGGGTTTTCCAAGGAAGGTATATCTATCACCAGCAGACTTTCCTCAGATCTCTCCCTGTACTTCAGCCTTCCCCATGGGTATGTGATGGGGAATATTGCTTCATATTCTCAGATGGCTTTAATACACAGATAGCAACAAAGAAGTAGAGTAAGACTTAGGACATAACATTGTTGAAGAGCCCAGTTATACAGGGGCTGGCAAAGGGAACCTGGGGGGAGAAGGAAATGGGAGCAGTTTGCTTGCTTTGGCATAAGTTTCCCAGGAGGATATCTCCTTACACAGCAGTGTTTTAACAGAAAAGAGATTTTTCTTCGGATCCATCAGGAATTAGCTAACGGTTCAATTCTGCTAGGAAGTAGTCTAGGCTTTCAATATGGATTTGGTTTTGGTAATAGTTCCATCATTCCTGAACAAGCATTCAGATTATCTACTAACTACTAGAGATTTAGGGAGATCCTTTGTTAATATTTTCTTTTCCCTTGGTTGTTTTTTTTTTTTTTTTTTTCTTAGTCCCTGCAGTTGACAAACAAGGTTAAGGGATTCACTGATGTGGAAAATACTGAAATCACTGTAGGCTTTTTATTCTTTCTCACTGTCTTAGACTATATATGAGAGACTTCTTGTCCTTATATTCCCTTAGTTTTAGACAAGCTTTTGAGATCTTTGTTTTTTGTAGGTAAGGTCTGCCTTCCTGCAGACAAAATAAAAGTTAATGTTATTGTTCTGTGTCCCAGACCTTGTCATTCTACCGAACTTTCCCCCCTCCCCTTTCTTCCAACCAACATAATCTCCCATTTTTCATTTGGAGAATGACAGATTCAAGAGTGTTATAGGAAATGCAATGGAGCAAGAATTCTCACTTACCAGAATTTCGCTGTTAGTATTGTTGAACTAAACCTCTTTGGTGTGGATATTAGTAAATTTTCAGCAAATGAAACTTTAGGTGTTGTGAATATAGAGTACGCTACTTTGTTGCAGGCAGTGGTTAACATCTTTTTCCTACAGCTGCATTTTCAATTTAGACCCTTATGTTATTGTGCTTTGTTTCTCAGCTATGTGTAAATACATAGGTATGTGTGTACTTCTATCTTTTTATATGTAAATCATGGTACAGCATCAGAATTTGGGTTTTGAGTTGCTTTTGCCTGTATTGTATCAATAAAATCCTACAAATATCTGAAATACATGTGAGTCAGTGCAACACTGCAGCATTTGGGGCAAGAAAAGTGCATGGGTTCAGTTTCTTTTTAAAGACAGCTCCTGAGTACAAGACAACTCTGGGTATGAGTGTTTTGAAGTTGAAACAGATGGGACAACATGTAATGCTCTTGTGCTTAGCTGTTGCTGAGGATTTGGAGTGCTTTTCAAAGCAAGTTCCTCATCCTACATAGAGCAAGGCTTGTATTTTGTGAGGCTCTTAGCTTAGACAATATGGCAGTACTGTCATATGACAATAACTAACGTGGTTTCTGTTTGCCAATCTATTTTATACTTGGATGCCTCCACCATGGTAGAAATAATACAAACATAATAATGGGTAGTCCATACTCCAGTAGGCTAGCATATAAAACCATGGGTTGATTGATCATTTCTGTACATTGGAACTTTACATGCTTGTTTATGTGAATGGCGTGTGGATGGAACATGAGTAAATGAAAAATAGGCACTTTTAGGAGACAGATTTTTTATTACGATGCAACTGTGTATATATAATTTGCCTAAGTGTGGCGAACAGCTACATAATCATTATGCAGATCCAGATTAATACTTATGAAGCAGAAAAGATCCTTAGGTGTTTTTCTTCTTTTGGTATATACATGTGTTTGTGTGTGCACAGTGTCGTGTTCCCCTGAGGGAAACTACGAGGTGCAAGGAGTCCTTTTAGAAATGGCTGGTCAGGAAGTAAATTAAGCCAAACGAGGAGGCAGACGTTGTGTCTGAGAACCGTTTATTGGGAAAAAAAAAAAAAAAAAA
>VXBI01008693.1:194-94755 GCA_013397375.1 Toxostoma redivivum | reverse complement strand
GAGGGCAGGAGAGGCAAAGGCGGGCTGGGGCCAGGGCAAAGGAGGGAGCAGCTGCGAGCCCCTCAGCAGGCTGAATCCGAAGCAAAAAAGCTAGTCTGAAAAGCTCCAGGCCAAAAGACAAGTCCCCAAAAAGACACAAAAAGCATAAAACCCAAAAATCCCCCAAAGCAAAAAGCACAATTTCCAAAGCCCCCACAGATCATGGTGTAGTTTTTATGCCCTCTGGCTGCCCCCAAAGTCTGCCTGCTGGCCGGAGACCATTGGCCCAGTCCAACCTTCTATGACAGTCCGTTGGTGGAGTTCAGTGTTTCCTACTGACTATCCCATGGGAGATGTTGCCAGGTAAGGTCCTCCCAGAGACAAGTTGCTTCCTGCACATGGCACATTTGCAACCTCTTTCCCCATGTGCCTCTGACAATCAGTGTTGAGACAAATCAAAGCTAATTTGGCTTGTCACACATAGATAAATAATAATGTTTAAATTAATTTAGGAAAAGTTTCTGAAAATTCTTTAAAAACTGTGGATGAAGGCACTGATTAAGGGGGTTGTAGAAATGATGGGAACCTCTTGAAGTAAAATGAGCTTTGCTGTAAGTATGATTGAACACCGCTTTGCTTTTCACACTCCTAATGTGCGTGTGGCTTGCCTGCAAACCATGGCTAAAAGGCATGAAGTCACAGACAACTATTAAAATGTTTAGATTCCTAGCTTGTAAATATTGCATTTCTCGCAGAATTGGAGTGAAGTCCAGGCTTATGTTTTGTGTTCATTCACTTCATATCCATTGGGATGCAGCATTTGTGAAAGAATCAATTATCCATTTGTTAGTCGGGGGAGCTTTACAAATTATACATTAGCAGATTGATTTCTCAGGTTCACCATTGGGGGACTGATTGTATAAGGTGGGTTGATGATGAGTGTCAGGGGAGAAGGAGTTGCCACAAAGAACACAATTAAAAGAAGCTTTCTGAGTGGCCATGAATTTACTCCTAATTGAAGAGCTGACTTAATCCATAGTAAGAAAATTTATTTCAAGCATTTTACATTAGGTAATTGATTAACACATGAGGTATATTTGCTGCTAGATATTTGATTTTCCTTTAAATTTAGGATTTTGCAAAAATCTGCATTTACATCTTTATGTGCAAGGTGTCTGTTAGCTTTCTCTCCTGCTACCTAACTTCTCTTTCGTCCATTAAGGTAACATTTTTTTTGTTCTATAGTGTCAGCTTGACATTATTGATTTTGAACAGTCAAACTTACTTATGTTGTCCAGAATTCCAAACATGTCTCCATCAGAAGGAAAACTGCAGCTAATGGAAATTCAGCTGAAGGTATTTCTTCCTTCTTTGCTGACACTTCAGCAGTGTCTGAAATTCTGAAGCTGTTCCCAGGTAAATCATTTAAGTGTATTTCCATTCCTAACTAACAGCATCCACCTTATTGCCAGATTTGAATTATGTTGCTTGAGAAATTCAATATGTATTGTTATCACTTATACAGTACTGGAAATATCATTCTGATCACAAAGTAGTTGTGTATTTTTACTTGATTGGCCTAATGCTAGGGATCCTGATTAGGTAAAAAAATGACTACCCAGTGTAGTGCTAATGAAATAATAAATAACTTTTTCAACATTTTGTATACAGCTGCCTCTAGTTTTATGACATGAGGTTTAAGATCAGATCGTCTCTTAACTGAGTGATATTTACATGGGTTAAATGTTCTAAATTTTAGATTCTTGTACATGTTACAGGTTTTTCCAACACCCATTTAAATTACCTTTAAAAGTCAAGTGATGAAACCTCAATGCGTATCATGGTTCCAACTGTATTAAATAATCAGTCCTTCAAATTATGATGATTTAGTGACTACTTGTGTCGTCTCTAACCTTGAGTGATTCTTCATCTTTTGTAGATATGTAAATGCTGGAGGGGCATTTATTCCTTTATTGTAAAATCCAAAAACTGTTGTCTTTTGTCAGACAAATAAACTCTTCAGTGGGTTAGCTGGACAAAGCTTTAAAAAAACACAAGGGAAAGGCAGTTGTAACTTTGTGCCTCAGTTTATAACATTTAATTAAAAAAAAAAAGAAAAGCAGTGTGAGAGAGTGTGACTCACAATATTATTTGTGTTCCTCCTTTCTGAAATATCAAAATTATCCACAGAGTATTGAATGCAATTAAATGCAATTAATTTTGATGCAATTTAATTTAATTTATTTGGTGCAATTAAATTTGAAATGGTAAGTAGCTTTGCTGACTGGCACAGAAGTATATTTAAACAAATGATGGTTAGGAAAAGAAGAATTGGAAGTGATTCTGGAAGAAACACTTTGGTTTAGATAATATATGTACCAATTTTTCTGCAGTCTTTTCTTTCTGATTTCCTGGATAGATTGAGATCTTAATTCTCAAACAGTTTCCAGTAGAACATAGCTCTGGAAATCATAGGCTTGACTGTTATTTGACTCTGAATAAGAAGAGTCTGGCATTAGAGTTCTTCCTGAACTTTATTTTAAAATGCATGTAATATTCAGCCTGGGCTGTCATGATCTATCATCACTTTCTGAGCTCCACAGAAAGTTCTGACTTGTAAAATGAGCAAACAGCCTAATAGTCAATGTGCTAGTTTGACTTGAGTACTGAAAAAATTTACTCTGTCTTTGCTTTGCTTTGTGTATGCCATTTCCTGTTGAAATTTAGCAGGAGGTTTGTGTAAATCAGCAGTCTCTTTTAGTTGAATTTAGTTGTTTTCCCTGATTGTCATCTCTGTATGGTGCAGACAAAAAGGAAAAGTAATAAGAGAAAGAAAAAGTTAATAGCAACTGATGGAGGTGTTGGGCATGCAGAAGGCTTGTAACAAATTGCTAGTTATATCTGCTCTTATAAAATACTGTATCATCAAATTTCTGTTTAACAATAGAACATGTTGGGAAGTATTGTGCTGTATTTTGAATGTGGAAAAATGCAAATACTCTGTAACCACCCTTTGTTTTCACTGACAGCATTCTAGAATCTTAGAATCACAGAATGTTATGTGGTGGGAATGTAAAGATTATGTAGTCCTAAGCACCCCGCCATGGGAAGGGACAACACGTCCTAGAAAAAGTTGCTCAAGGCTTTATTCAGCCTGACTTTGAACATTATCAGGGTTGGGATATCAGCAACCTCTCTGGGCAACCTGTTGAGTGTCTCACCACACTCACATATAATTTCTTCCTAATATCTAACCTAAATTTCCCCTTTTTCAATTTGTACTCATTACACCTTGTCCTATCCTGTAGTTCCTGTAGTTCCTGTAGTTTTCTTCTCCAGTTTCCCTGCAGGCCCCCTTCAGATACTGAAAGTTTGCCATGAGGTCTCCATGCAACCTTCTCCAGGCTGAACAGCCTCAGCTTTCTCAGCCTGTGTTCATAGGGAGGATGCTCCAGTCCTCTTACAAACTTCATGGGCTTCCTCTGGATTTGCTCCAACAGTTCCATGTCCTCTTTATGTTGGAGATGCTGGAACTGAATGCAGCACTCCAGTTGGGATCTCACATGACTAGAACAGAGGGGAAGAATCGCCCCCTTTGACCCTCTGGCCATGCTCCTTATGATGCAGCCCAGGACTCAACTGGCTTTCTGGGCTGTGAGCACACACTGCTGGCTCATGTGGAGTTTTTCATCACCTGTCACCCCCAGGTCTTTCTTAGCAGGGCTGCTCTCAGTCACTTCTCTGCCCAACCCATTGGTGTGTCTGGGATTGCAGTGACCCACATGTAGGACCTTGGGTTTTGCTTTGTTCAACTTCATGAGGTTTGCTTCAGCCCATATCTGTCAGGGTCCCCCTGGATGCCATTATCCCTTCCCTCCATCATGTCAGCTGCACCACATAGCCTGAATTTGCTGAGGGTGCACTTGGTCCCGCTGTCCATGTCAACAACAAAGATTTTGAACAGTATCAACCCCAGTGTGGACTCCTGAGGGATACCACTCATCACTGGTCTCCACATGGACAATGAGCCATTGACCAAAACTCTCTGTGTGTGGCAATCCAGCCAGTTCTGTGTCCATCAAGTGGTCCATCCATCAAATCCCTCTCTCTCCAATCTGGAAACAAGGATGTTGTGCAAGAGTGTGAAATGCTTTGCATTTAGTCCATGTAGACAATGTCAATTGCTCTACCCCTATCCACCAGCACTGTAGTCGTAGAAGATCACCAAATTTGCTAGGCATGATTTTCCTCTTGTAAAACCATTTTGACTGTTACCAGTTATCTCTTTGTTGGCCAGGTACCCTAGGATAGTTTCCAGTAGAATCTGCTCCATGACCTTGCCTGGCACAGAGGTGAAACTGACTGGTCAGTAGTTCCCTTCACTTTCCCCTTTTTAAAAATAAGGATTATATTTCTCTTTTTCCAGTCATTAAGGACTTCAACTGACTGACACAATTTTTCAAAAACAACGGATAATGGCTCAGCAGCTTTATCTATTAGTTCCCTCAGGACCCACAGATGGTCCCACAACTTGTGCACATTCAGGTTCTTTAGATGGTCTCTAAGGAGGAGTCTGATCCTCTCCTTTAGGAGGCTCAGGGTCTTCATCCTCCCAGTCCCTGCATCTGCCTTTCTTGACTTGAGTGGCATGGCTGGAGCACTTGCTGTCGAAGAAATAATTGAGAAACCCAGCCTCCTCTTTGTCCAGGGTAGCCAGGTCTCCTGTTTTCTTCCAGATAGGGCCCACATTATTCCTAGTCTTGCTTTTGCTTGTCACATACCTATAGAAGCCCTTCCTGTTAATCTTAGTATCCTGTAGGAGAGGTTTTGCCTCACTGGGCACTGTTAATTACCTGAGTACAATCACACATTTAATCTCCAAAGTATTGCCATATGGCTTTCAAGCCACATCACAACAGATTAATTCCATCTTCCTGATCCTCATCTTCAATGTTTATGTGAAGATAGCTTACATAGTCCACTTTGCCTACTTTCTGCACTTCATTTTTTCGGAGTCAAACTTTATCAAAGCCATTTGACAGGAAAGTAGGAACAGTGTGGACTGTAGTATTGAGCTGTCAGCTCCTCTGGAGTGTCCTGTTTTGTGTCTTTTTTCTTGGATTTTGTTGCAGTAGTGTCTCCAACAAGGCCCATCACACTGGAGTGCTGCCAGATCTGCTGTTGTTGCAATGTCAGTCTGATGGTGGATGTAGGTGCTGGAGTAATGAGAGCAACATTACCAGCTGAACACTGTATTTTAGTGTATGGCCCTCTGCCAAGATGGGACTGTTGAAGACAGATGTTTTGTCTTTGCAATTGCAAAATAACAAATGAAGAGAAGAAACTTAGTGAGAAAGTTGTGGCAATGGCAACTTAGATAGAGCCCAGAAAAAAAAAAAAAAAAAAAAAGCCACTTCCATGAAAAACTCAGTTAAACTTTCTAAGCTTGTCCTTTCAGAGGGCCAGAGATGTTCCTGGTTGTAGAGGGAATGATGCAGACATGCTGTCTTTTTCCCTGTGCCCACCCCTAGACAGAAGCGAAGTCTTCTCTTGCACCTTGATGAGCAAAACAGAAATTTAGAAAGGCATTTTTCAAGGCAAGGCAGGAATAGAAGTATATGCTGGTTATGAAGCTTCTAGAAAGTCAGACTAACAACTGATACATCTTGCCATACTCAGCATTCTCCAGTCTCGTAATTAGCCAATTCTGTGTGTAATATCTGAGAACAGAGCTTTATGTTGGCCACGCCATCAGGTTGATAGGCTTGAGCTGTACTCCTCTGCTGATACCCCCAAAATGTGGCAGGAGGAACACAGCTGTGGAATGTGCGCCAGCTGCCTGCACTGCTAGTCGTGCACTCATGTCTGATCTTGAAATGTAGCCACTCAGCATAACCAGTCTGTGGCAAACGAAAATACTTCTGGAGCACATAAGTCAAAGAAAATCGATTTAAATTCCAAGTGAACTTCTTTGCAAATAACACGCAGTGGAAAGACTACTTTGTGATAGGCAGTAATTGCAATATTTCCAGGTGCCATTTTGTGGTGAGACCAAGAATTAGGTATTCTGCGCACAAGAAAGCAAGAAAGCAAAAGGGCAGTGTCATTTTCCCTTCTCATCAGGCAACTATGGCAATGCAGTGTTCAGTTGTTCAACCTTGATTATAAAGAAGCTTCTAGAAAATATGATTTGGGCATATGTTATTTTCAAAGTGGATGAAAGCTTCCTTTCTCTGAGATGGAGTTTCTTGTGTGTGTGAAAGATTATGGGGGTAAAAACTTTCCAAAGGATGTGAGAGCACCTCAATTTATCTCCTGTAGATAACCCATGTGGACAGTGTGTTTTCATGTATTTACTATGTACTTTTAATGCAATTCTAACTGCCATAGCATATATAAGGGCCTGTGATGCTTCAGACACAGTTGTGTAACATCTAATGTGATCCCACAGCTCCAGTGCTCTTTCAGTGACACTTTATTTTTACAAAAACATATGATGGATCTCTTCTATCATGCTCAGAACCACAGGAGTGATCTAAGTTGTGGTTAAATCCATTCAATATTTTATGAGAATAAGAAAAGTTGTTCTTAAAATGTGAGAGACTTACCTGTGTGAAGATCCTTCAGTGATTCTTAAAATTATGAGCTGTTTGTTACAGAGGGTGAAATCAGGATCATGATGCATGAGTTTCTTGGTACTTGAATATAATTGGATTGGGTTTTGTATGCATCAGGTTATCCAAATGATGTTATAAGTTAGTCCTCTGTACCTCAGGTATGAATAGCTGTTTAAGCTAAGTAAACAGTAGCAGATGCTGTCTAACCCTGGAGGTTATAACCAAAGGTATATTTGGATAGGGAAGGGAAAATTTATTAAATTGGGACAGTTTTCTGACTTTTCTCCATATTTGTCTAAGGAGTAAATCTATGTTGCGCTTCAATACCTTCTAATACTTCTGAGAACAGTATTAGAGCCAAAATAAAAGTAAGAGAAGGAATTTGAAGAAAGAAATAGTTACAGGCCTAGCCGTAAGACCAAACTTAGAGAAGTTTTCAGTTGCCCTGATGCCTGTGTGGTCACCATATTTTATCCAGAGTTTTGATAGCAGGAACTAATAGCTATGGAGCACAGGCTCAGATACCTAAGGTCTGTGAGCCTGGCACTTCATGAGAGTTCCAGAGCCCTGAGGCAGGTAACTGCCAACAGAAAGTCAAAATTTTGGGTTGGCCAGAAGGCTGGAAAGAAGACAGCCGTCTTTTGGCTTTGTCACAGATATCCTATTCTGTGAGGGTTTTTTGATTCATGCAAATAAACATTATTCAGCCATTAACTTGTAGTTCTTTCAAAGTGCAAGGAATATTAAAGCATGTCATTGGTGATGCAATTTTAAAAGTCTTTTTCTTTGTTTTCTTTCTCTAGAGCCCAGTGAAGATAAATCAGATCAGCCTGGATGAAAGTGGAGAACACATGGGTGTTTGCTCAGAAGATGGGAAGGTACAACAAATCTATTTATATATTTTCTGAGGTAGCAGGTAGTCCTATTATTGCACTAGGATAATTGTGATAACCTGTGGAGTTGTTTCCTGCATTTGGCACCACTACTTTGACCATACAATTTGAGAACTGAACTCACCTTTGAGTACTCAAAATTAAAGTCAAATATATTTTGCACAAATATGCTGTAGGAAAAGTATTTACAAGAACGTCAATAATGGAACTGCTATTAAGCTGATTAACAGCTGTGACAGGAGGACATGTCAACTTAATCATTACTGCTGTGCCAGTTATACTTCAGTGCCTACTCTGCTGTTCCTGCAAGACAGTAGTTTAATGCCTTTCTGCTATAAATCCACAAAATTGGATTTTGTGGACATGATTTCTGTGGGCTGGTGGTTTTCATTTTCACACACTTTATGAATGTTTCTCTTGAATTACAGAATCTTTTGATAAACAATCATAGTTTATCAGAAGAATAAAGTGTCTTACAACAGCCACATTAAATAAATGTAAAATCAATATATGTACAGTTTCCTAAAAAACTGACACCTACTTCCTTGACTGAGGACATATATCATTTGTGTAGTGTATAACTAACAATTATCAGTGCTCCTCTGGAATGTTGAGCTGTGACATTTAGTGGTTTTGGTGATTGATTTTCCAGTTATAAGAATGTCTTTTTGTTTTTTCAGTCGATGACAGTATTTTCTAATGTTGGTTTGCAATGATAAAATTCTGATGCACAGAGTGTATTTAAGCTTCTTTTTTAATATAGTGCCCATATACAAATGCAGTGCATTAAAAATAATTTAAATAATGTCTCAATATCCAATTTACTTACTCAAGAGAACATTTCTTACACAGTAGACTTGGGGGAGGAGTAGTTAGATAATCCTGATTTTGATAACATTAGATAATCCTAATGTTGCATTCAGTAGAAGTTCTTTAAATTAAAATACAGTTGGATTTTGCAATAGGAAAAATGGGGAAACAACCCCTTAAGACTGTATACATTTGGGTTTTTTCATTCCAAATAGGTTTTGTTTTCCCTTCAACAGGCAGGCAGACAGTTTGTATATCCAGACCTTTTATTTCTGAGAGATATCTTGATGTCAGTTATTAGGATACTAGTGCCTATCAAAGTGGTTGTAGAATTTTACATCCTGTGTGAAACACCACTAGAGTATCCTATTTGTCTAAGCTAGACAAGGCAAGGGTCAGTAATTGTGCAAGCTAATAAAAGTGTTGAGCTAGCATTGTTTAGGTTTTCCTTTGGTGTTGAGGAGCAAGCACTTGCTGTTGCTGTAAGGGCTCCTCAGGTGTAGATGACTAATAATCCTAATTAATCATTAATCCACTATGCTGCAGTGAGACTGCAAGCCATACACATTTTCTTTGTATACTAAGTTAATATTAAATATACTTACTTAATTTCAGAAATACTGAAAAACCCATAATCCCTACTCTGGTTTGGCTCTGTTTGAAAAGGCTTTAGTACTTTAAATGGTGACTGTCTTCATTTTGTGAAATAGCTGTTGTGGATCCAGTGTGTGTGACATTACATACTATACAAGGCAGTCTAAAATACAGTCCCACAGCCACAGAGATGGAGTATCACATGTACACTATTCAGCATGTTTGCATTCACAGAATCCAGGGACATTGATGCTTCACCATATTCTACACTTGTGAATAACTCATCTGGAGATTTGAAAGATCTGGATATTTTAGATTTTTCATATGATCCAGAAAGGTTCGTCTCTGTGAAATAATCCACCCCTAAAATTGATTAAAATACATACTTGTAAGTTGTGCTACTGTGTAAGAAAATGGCAGATTCCTGGCCAGATAATGGAGCACTTCTAGGTTCTGGTCATAACAAAAGTGTAACTTTCATTCCTTATAGCTCGTTCCTTACTACATTGGGAGTGTTGATATTGTAAGAAGTTAAAATACTTGTACAGGCAGTTACAAAGTTTTTATTAACTTGATTAAATATGTAAAAGTGGTGAAATCCTTTTTTTAAAAAAACAAGGGGGAAAAGACTGTAAAGCAGTAAAGTAAAACAGTTTAGTATTCTAAAATCAGTTTTAAACAAAAAAGCAGACATGATGAAGAAGCCTGGGAATATTGAGTCAGATGCAAGTATATTCTACCAATGAATGTAGGTATGTTCTCTTTTGTGATAAGCAGAGTGCATTTTCACGTATCAAAGTAGATCCAGTATGATAGAGATGGAAACCATTTATTTTCTTGAGGGAAGGCCTTATGATGAGAATGTCCTCCTCATATCTGTTCTGCTGGCTGATATATTTTATTTTACTATTTTACTACCTTTTTTTTCCTGACTCCCAGACTAGATTTGATCTAGTTTTATAGACTGGGGGGAGAGCACAGAAGCACAGTACAATTTTCTAACCCTCTTCTTGACAGTCAACATCCAGACCCAGTGTCAAAACCTGTCGCATGTATGTCATAAATGTCCAACAAATGCTTTGGGAGCCACTTGCAGCTTTTCTGTACTACACATTTGGTTCTTTGAAAACCCTCCTTTCTAATGAAGTCAGCTGCAGCTGATCACCACTGGCATGGAAAGGAGCAGAAATTGTAACCAGCACTAGCCCTCTAGTCTAGCTGCTGGGTACTGAAATGTTAAGGTATAAGAGAATTTTGGTGCTCACATAAATAGAATAGGAAACAGGCTTGCATCATCAGAATTGTGGAGATTTTTAGATTAGTTTTGTGTTAGTCTTGTACGTAGTTAATTGTACACTATCTTGGAAAACCTGCATTAAAAATTTTTCAAGAAATGTGACTTGTTTTCCTGCCTTTTGATCACTGAAGGTGTGTTACGTCTTCCACACGTGGAAGCAAAGATGCAGCTAAGTCTGGATGCACTGCAGTGGTGGGTTCTGGATATTTAAAATCAGACAGGACTAGAAAAATGTAGCGGAATCATGAAATCCTTTTTCCAGCTGCCTGAGAGCATCATGAACAGAGTGGACATGGAAAGTAGAAATAGATAAATCCAATATATGTTTGTAATAGCAAAAGAATCACTTCCTTTCTGAAGAATGTGAGACATTAAGAAGTAATAAACTGTTAGATGATGTGCCTAGAGTGACCATGATAACATGTAATTTTTGCAGAGTTGCTTTTTCCTCTTAGCTCACTCCATTTTGTTGTCATACTCTAAAATAAATATCATATTGCCACATTCAGTGATATATTAGGAAAATGTTCAAGGCACTGTTGCTAATTTTGATTAATTAATTTTAATTTGAAAGGGCTGTTTTGTAATTTTTAAAGATTCTGCTTTCACAGAATTTGCAGTGTTATGTTTTAACCATGTATTTTCCTTTTTTTTTCTCCTTTTTTTCTCTTTTTTTTTTTTCTGTCTTATTTTCTCTTACCTCTGTTTCTTACTTTGTGTAGGCTGTTGTATTGAATATGATGTGCCAACTGATGAAAACAAAAACCCAGAAAGCAAAATCCTCTAGACATCAGCCCAAAGGTTTTCTAGGCTTACAGCCAGGTCCAATTCAAATACAACCCTTTGGCTGGCTTACATAATCACAGCTTTGTGATACATCTCACAGTCTCCAAATATTGATTTTTCTAATCCTTTGGAGCAGTAGCTCAGCCCTTCACAGTGCATTCAGAAGTATTTTTAAAGCATGTTGTTAGAGGCAGTATATTCGCTAATGAGTAATGGACTGAGCTGATAATGCTGCTTAGGAGATGTATCCAGGAGACAAGCTTGAAAGGAAAATGAGATGGTTGGAGATGTTTTTAACTTCACTGAGACTGCTGAACTTTTTGAGCCACTCTAAGGATGTCCTAGTTCCTTGCTGATGGCTTAGTTCCTCTTGTAGTTTCCCTGAAGTTGAATATTTTTACTCTATCTTCTTGACTGTCTGCAGGAATTTTGGGGGGTTCTTATGCTCTGAATTGACCTTTATAGAGCAATTAAGCCTCACTTTTTGTGGCCCATTACTGATACTTACTGACTTTATTCTTCAGGTCTTTCTCTAAAGGGATTTATATTTTCTCATTACTAGTATTTTTTTTTATTTTTTTCCCCTGAAGGAATCATGATGGGAAGAAAGAAATAAGGTTAGAAGATCTTTAGATCTTTTAAGTCCAATGCTGAACATGCAGAACAGAGTTACTGAAGGGATTACCTTTTCCAGAAGATTTTCCAGAAAATAGTGAGAGCCTGTCTGAGAGCCTTCTTAAGTAGATTTGCTGTCAGATACATTTCCTCACTGATCACTCCATGCGATGATCTTTTTTCTCCTTTCCCCCAGTGATGTCCATCCCTCCTCAAATGAGTTTGTTTCAACAGCTTCTGACAGTGGGTGGAGACCTCTTAAAAGCATAATGAAAAAGCAAAGCAGTTATTATTCTTTCTGGAAATCATATTTAGTAAATAAGTTGCTAATTCCTGGCCATGAGTCTTCAGTCCCACTTTATTCCTAAGTTCTACAGGAACTGGGTTGTCAACTGTCTCATCTGAGAGTTAGCAGAGGGAATATCGTTTATTGAATGAGGAGACCTGAATCCAGAAAAGGGCTGTACTTAAAAAAAATCTTGAGAAACCTTATTCTGTAGTCATATCGTCTGAGTCTAATAGTACTTTATAAATACTTGATATCTCTGTTCTTGTTCTGAACTAAAGGCAGGGAAACATTTTAAAAATCCGTTAATTCTCTTGACAGTAGAAACTATTTTTTTTTAATTTGATGTTGATGCTTCTTCAGATGGATTAATTCTGATAGATATTATGATTGCCTATGGTTGCAACTCTGTTGCTGACTGTTAAATGTACTGATACCTCAATATAAATGAGAAGGGAGGAATCTTCAGAGAAAGACATTTCCAATGATCATGGAATAAAACAAAATAGCACTGTATGCACTTGGGAGGAGGAGAGGATATAGAAATATATGGAACTTGGATTTCGGGCTGGTTTTGCTTTATTGTCACAGATTTATTTTCTTATGTAAACCCTGTATTGCTTGGAGGGAAAAAAAATCCTACCATTCTTTCTCAGAAAGGAAGAGTTTTTAATTTATTTTCTCCCGAATGTTATTCTGTTGCTCTTACCATAGTTAGGTTGCTATCTGTTAAACAGATTTGATCAGCCTCAAGCAAAAGGAACTTACTGTTTTTACTGTGATTGTAACCAAAAAAAAAAAAAAAAGAGGAAAAAGATTCATAAAAAGTACTTCTGTACTGCTGCAAATATTAGAGATATGTCACAGTAGAAGATCAAGCTGTATCAATTAGCTGTGAATTGTTAATTGTGTATTCTTTTCCTTTAGGAAAAAAGATGATAATTGAAATTAATCTTCTAGTTGTTAGGTTTTTACTTTTGATGTTAATTGTTCAGTGTAAATTAGGTAAATAATTTGGGTTTTTCAATATACTTTTTCAGGTGCAAGTGTTTGGATTATATTCAGCAGAAGAGTTTCATGAAACATTTGACTGTCCTATTAAAGTAAGTGCTTGTTTTAATCTTTAGTAATTGTGGTGGTGTTGTCTTTAATAACAGAAAGGTCACATTCAATCTAAATGAGAGAGGGGAATACCACTTCCTTACAATGTTATTCAAGTCACTAGAAAATAGTTTTCTATCTCAATATAAAAGCTTTTGATCTGGTTAGGTAGGAAGAAAGCCAATCTTGATTTCGTAAGAGGTATTATTGAGTTTTTCAAATGCAGAAGGGAAAGTGAAAGAGAAATTGTCCTGCTTCAGGTTTTACCCATCTCAACATATTTCTTTGTAGATTTGTGATACAAATTCTGAGTGTTCCGCTAAATGCAAGGTCAATATTTTGCAACCAGTTCATATCCATTAAACCTGCCTTAAAATAAGGCAGTAATATTGATGTACACTATCTGAAGGGAAAACTTGAGTTTAACTCTGCTTTAGAGAAATGAGTCTGCCTGGCTGTTGAAAAAAGGACCTCTACCAGGTGTATGGGAAAATCTAGTACTTTTTAACAAGAAACAGTTCTTGCAGGAGAAAAGGTGATGTGGGCAAATGTTTGCATTTTGCTGCTTGGGGTCTTCCATGTTGCAGCTGCTCTTCAGGATGTGCGGGAAAGGAATGAGATTGTTAAGTTTTCACACGTGCCAGATGGGACTCACTTGCCTCCTAGGGCCTTTACTGCTCCAGTTGGGTCTCTACACTTGACCTGTAACACATAAGGCAATGAGACTGTGTGAGATGCTACACAATGTTGTCCTCTGACAGGGCTGAGGTATGTGTGCTCTTTAGGCAGGCCCTAGACCAGATTTAATTGGGGTAACTATTGCTCACAGCAGTCCTGTTCTGTTTGGTCCTAACTCTGCAGCCTGCTGTACAGAAAAGTAGCTATTCAGTGTAACATGGCCGTCAGTGACAATGCTTGTCATACAGCATATAATATGAAGAATTATCTTCTCTTCTAGGAAAAACAAACAAATGTCTGAAACAACTAGGCTTTACTTCAGAGAAAGAACTCAGCTGTAATACTTATTGACAAAAGGTTACCTAGTTTAAAAAGTGATGTGGTGCTTCATGTAAACTCTTATTTAAGCCACAATCCTCTCTTCCCCCTTCCCCACCATCCCCAGATTGTTGCTGTTCATCCTCATTTTGTAAGATCTCACTTCAAGCAATTTGTAACAGGAGGAAAAAAGGTAAGCATTTATAATGGACTTTAGCTACCTTTAAATAGCCCTTTGATATAGCTCAGAAGGCTATGTATGTGACTTTTAACACCTAAAACAAAGACTTCTACTTTTTCCGTCTCTTTATGCATTATATTCTGAAGCGTTGTTAATTAAAAGTGATTTCAGGGGGGAGAGAAATGCGTTTTTTATGTTAAAAACATGTTGCAACAAGTTGGGATTCAGAGTAGAAATACCATTCTGTCTACACAGCCTAAAAAAAGTAATTTATATTTCTCAGGCCTGATTTTCTCCATTTTAATTTGTTGCAGTGGGGTGGGAGCAGAAGTTAGACTTTAAAACTGATATTTTACAAAGCGTGTTCATCTTGGGTTACCTGTGGGTGATTTTTCAGGGTGGGGTTTTGGTTTTTGTTTGGGGTTTTATTTTAAGGAAATAAACCCAAGTATCTTCATCAGCTCTTGTCTATGGTAAGGGGTTTTGTTGTATTTTTTTTTTTAATTAAGTAAGAGGAGTTCTTGGTGTAGTAGAGCTCACCCTATTCTAAGCACTTAAATCTCTAGGTAGTTTTTTATTTGGATTCAGTTGGTGTTTTAAATGTGCATTAAGTGTCTGATTAGTGTAGGATACAATTCCGACTTCCAGATTGCAGCTGTTTCTAGGTCCTACAGGTATCTTACATTACATTGCGTATTTTCAGTCAAAATATGAAGTTTCTTGAATTCATGGTATTTTCTGTTGCCTTCTCTTATGAATTAAGGATGAACAGTCCTCACAGATGTATCAAACTAAATGCCATTGCTCCCTCTTACCAGAATATAAGAACTACAGGCTTCAAGTGCTGAATACATCTTAATTTTCATTAACAGTTCAATAAGTTTCAAAGCATAGCTGTGCTTTATTTATTTAAGTGGCACATGTGCTTGGCAGCTTTTTCTGGCTGGTAGAAGTTGGTGTTGTCCTTAAAATAATGCACAGTCAGTGTGTGTCTCTGTCAGCCACCAGTTTGTGAAGCTTTTTAGTGCTGATAAAAGGGGCATGGAAAGAGAGAAGCAAGGAATTAATAGAACAGGGCTCCGTCAGGTGGTAGAAGATCTTGCATTCACCTGATGCCAAACAGAAAAAAACATCAGGGAGTTAACACATTCTCTTTGGTTATCTTTGATTACTTGACAGGTTGTTTTATATTCTGTCCTTTGGGGAATGGTATACTCATTCTTAATACATTCATGCTTTGCTGAGGAACTTTCCTCCTCCGAAAAACTTTAATTGACATCTTAACGTGAGATATTTAGCATTGAAACAAATGTCCCTTGACACCTGTAATTTGATTTTATTGGTACAGAAAACCAACAAATAAAACCTCTAGCCTTGTGGTAGAAACCTTTACCCTTCTCTCCTTTTCTTCAAAAGGAGGATACATACTTTTATAAAAGCAACAAAATGCTTTTTGAAAATTCAGGAAGCTAAATTCCACCTACTAATAAAACTTTTTTCTTTTTCTGAACATTTACACTTTTCCTTAACTATAAAGCCAAAGTGTAGTATGGAGGCAGCGGGCAACAGGGAGCTGATCACAAGAGTGAGGAGAAGCAGACTGAAGCACACATGCTCAGGCTGTGATTCTCACCACTCTCTCCCTTTGTCTGGGGATTGTGCCTACTTAATCAAAGTTAACCAGCCAAGGTGACTCCTTCAGGGAGGGGGACAGGTCCTCCTCTGGTTCCTGAGGTCTGTGCACTTTTAGCCTTTGCATGTATACAGTGACTTCATCCTTGATAGCTGGCAGTGGTGTGAGGCATGTTGCCTGTTGTACTCATACACAAGGTAAGGCTAACAGTAAGAGTATGTTCATTTTAGATCAAACTTAAAAGAAAAGCTTTACTTAAAGCTCTCATGCTATGCTCCTTGCCTGAGGTGCATTAAAAAAACAACTCTGAATCCAAAGGCTTGCTGGGTCTGTCTGTGTCTGCTTTCTGGGAATGGTGACATAATGTATATAAGCATTTTTAAAGTTGTGTGGGGTTTTTTGTTTGCTTTTCCTTTATGTTTTTAGGAAAGTATTCTTCATAATGATATAAAATGTGTAAAAAATGCATTTTTCAGTTCAAAGATCCATTCAGGGCATCCTGGAAATGTTCAAGAGACAGAAAGGGGAAAAAACCCTAGCGACATGCTTCAGGGGTGCACAGTGCAGGTCCTCAGTTCCCTACACAGGTGGATATCTGGAACTTGGGTGAATTGCTGTGTAATGCTGGGATTTGCTACATCTTAGAAGCTCAGCCTGACCTAAAGCTGACTTAAGAGCAGTGCTCCCTGGGGTAACTGGGGTAATCATTGTGAATTGTTGTAAGCTTAACTCTACTGTTCTAGTGTTTATATGGTTGCTTAGCTTTGCTTAAGTAGGCATGTAGAGAAGCTTTTCTCTAAAACGTATTATGAACTAATTAAATTATTTGCTTATTAAAGCGCTAGTTTTTAAAAGAAAAGAACTTCTGTTAAGCTTGAGATGATATTTTGAGTTGGTAACGCTTATTTCATCCCTTTTCCTAAGTGAATTAATATTATCTATGCCTAGAAATAAGACAGGTACTGTAGAAATTGACACTATTGCAGTGAGAAGCAATAGGTACTATACCAGAAGGGGTGCTTCCCTATTCCCCTCCTCATCTCTGCAATTAACTGCAGCACCATAGCATCATGGTAACCCTGAAATAATAATACTGTATATTGTAAATAACAGGGCATTTCTGTCCAGAGCAGACAATAGAGCTTCAAAGCAAGGGAAAAGACAAATAATGTGCTATTGAAGGCCATAACCTTCTACCTTTTAAAAAAGGGTCTAATCTCAAAAAATAACAGGGTAAAAGCCAACTAAATGAGGGTGGTAAAGCTGAAAATGAGGTGTTCTTGATTTAACTCTTAGAGTGCTGGTCTTTCCCAATACCTCCACTAAATGAATGTTTTTGTGAAGTCCGAATATCCATTATGTCATGAGGGTTAAACAGACAGAACTAACAAAGAAAGAAGACTGAAGATTATTTCAGTTCCAAAGTCAAGGTATCAGCTACTGTGACTTATGTAAAGATAACTTCAGGAGAGCAGGACAAGTTGAGATTCCTCTCTTGGCAGAGACATCATCCCTATTAACGTCAATAACTAGACACAAAGGCTTTTGTAATGAAACTCTGAGGAGAGTGAGTCCTCTGAAGTGATAGAGTCACTCTGTTGAATGTCTGCTAATGAAGGGCTTTTTAAAGTCTTCTCTGCCTAGCATGGTAATGGGGACCCAGCACAAATTAAGCAAATGTGTTCTGAAGTACAGGAGTAGAATATTCCATATCATAAAGGATTGTGTCTCCTCATTTGCCTACATTTTATATAATAAGTACTGATTTGCATATTGAGTCTGAAACATTTTAAGGGCTAGAGAACCAAAATAAAACTGCAGATTTACCCTGTGACTGTCAATCTCTCATCTCTCTATATCTATCTGTGTCTATATCTACATGATATATTCATGGATTTATATATATATATATGTTGGAAATATATATAAAAACATTTTTAATAGTGTCTGTGTTTCTTTTGCTGCAGAAGATATACTGTAAGAGCTGTTTTTCAAATACAGATGTCTGATCATGTTTTATCCTCCCAGATTAACATTTAAACATATCAATGCTTGTGTTTAAACATTAGACTCTTTCTTCTTTGTCTTTTATAAAAGCAGAGAAAACTTAGTGTTACCTGGGGCAAATTTCTCCTTTAAAAAACGAAAAAAACCAAAACTGTATCAGTGTCAGAATTCTGGACCCATGCTAGCTCTTGCCTGACATGCAAGACAAGACAGTCTTAATTCCTTTCCACTCCAGGTGGATCAACAACATGCACAGAGAAAGGATGGTGATTGCAAACAGTGCACAAATGGGAAGAGAAATAGGATTCTTGGGAATCTGTGACTGCTGTTAGGGGTAGTGGAATTTGTATGTTAAAGTCAAGTCTGCCAAGGAATGTCTCAGATACTTTTTTTTTACTTGTTGCTTTTTAGTGTCAGCAGTTGCACTTTGTGTGGTGAGTAAGTAGATGACCTTACCTTTGAACCCTATGATATGTACTTCATAATAACTGAACTACTTTGACAAATTATTAAATTGTCAGGATGCTGTTTGCAGCACAGTCCATTTATAGAAAGCAGATAGTCAGCTGTTTGGCATTTTGTTGGGTAGAAGAGTACCAGACAAGAAAGGCAGATTGCTTTGTAAGCTATAAAATGTCACTCAGTAAATACTCAGAGGTCTGATTTAAGTGAAGAAGGACTAAATACTGTGGCAATTTCTGTCCATGCATTGGATAATTTACCATAAGTAGGAAACAAACTGTAGCAGCAAGCAAAACACAATAAACTGGTCTGCGATTTCCTTACTGCAATGTATAATGCCCAGATGTATCCCATGTTATTGAGCAGATTTGATATGTAATATGTCCTGTTTGCTTAATAAGCTTTTTTTTTGTTTTGCTTATGTTTCTTCTTTATTGCTAAAACAAAAATTCTCCTTGTACTGTAATAAATTTGGCTTATGTAAAGCAAATGGATCATAGTCCTATGTGCTTGTAATCTATAGTTGTGTGTTTTACAAATGTCTGTGTAGAACCCTTTTTTTCATTGCCTGAGGTGGTAAGCAAAGAGGATCTAAGTATATGAAATGTGTCTCTCTGCCTGCAAGACTGCAGGATTTGTTTTTCAAAGTGTTAATTCTGTAGCTCTTTGTGAATAGGCAACAGCTTGAATGTGGCAGTTGAGTTATTAAAAGTGAAGCCTAATAAAAGTCCTGTGACATTTGTTTGTGTTAAACATCTCAAAATTTCCAGCTTCTCCATCCATGAACTACAGCAATAGGTCCTGCTTCATCTCTCACTGTTGCCATTGCATACCTCCCGATGCTGCTGTCTGCCTCTTCCTCCTTGCTTGATTTCCCTTGACTGCACTTGCTGCCCTCATCTCTGTTCACACCCCAGCTCCTTAGACAACATTTTGTGACGAAATCTTGAAAGCTCATCTTCAGCTGAAAGCTTGAGGCTTATTCTCTGCCTTGTTTGAGCTCATCCAGTCCATCATCTGTTTCAAATACAAAGTCTAATTTTTTATTGTTGCTCTATGTTTGCCTAGGGATGAGCTATTAAACAGTAAGTCTTCATGCTGTTAATCTTGGCTGTGCCTGTAAATACTGGTTTTATGCTGAAAACAATAAATAGCTGTAGTGATCACTTGTAACCATGGAAATAGCATTTTAGATTTTTATGGTCTTGCCTAGCTGAAGTGGAAGTGGTGGCAGAGGTGCCAAAACACAGGACAAATGCTGCAGGTAGGTTCATCTTCACGCTTAGACAAAGAATAGGACTAGGAAATTACAGTGACTTTTTCTTAATTTTTGTTTTGTGGAATAAAGACTAATCCAACAGTTCTGCAGTAGGGAATGGAAAAGTGGCTCTTCAGTTACAAATGGAAGTCTTAAGCCTTTTTTTGCTCCCTAAAACGTCTTCAAATCTTTACTCAGAAGGTTCTGTGTTGAAAAAAATAGTGATGCTGGGCATCATTAAAAGTGTGTTTCCTTTGAAATTTCTGTGAGAACAGCCATCCTTTTTTCAGTATACTGAAGCTAGTAATTGGTAGTGAGAATAAATTAAATTTAATTACTTCACCATTTTGATACTACCAAAGTTGCAATCATTCACTTTTTTTGTTCAGAGGATTGGGAATTCCTGTACATAGTTTAAGACCAGGTTTACATGTAATTAGTGTTAACGCTAATTGCATGACAGGCTCCATTAAGTCCAAGCATTCATGTATTCTCTTCAGCGAATGCACTCTAAAATAGAGTTTTTAGCTCTTTTTGGTGTAGGTTAATCTCCTGTTAGTGAAAGGTATGAGGAGATGTATTCACTAATCCAAGAGAAATGTATCCACTTATTTTTAAAACCAAAGTATCCTGCTCCATCTTCTTGTCTCCTACATTTCAGTGTGTCATTTTTCTTAATGATCTGGTGGACAATCATAAGCAGTTAAGAAGACTCACAAAATAATTAGTGAGCTAACAGAAGATTGCAGTATACTATGAGGCAGTGTGAGTGGGGACTTTGAAGCTAAAGGTTATTTTATTTTAGCTGTATTATCAAATCGCGGTACATGCAAGATATACTGGAAGAGTGTTCTAAGCACAACTGTATTGTATGTAACAAAGGACTAGAAAGTTTTATGAGAGCAAATAAAAAATGGGGAAAAGAAATTCTATTGCAGAGAAGCCAAGAAAGTGGGATTTTGGCTGCTGTTGAAATATAAGTACTGTGAGTGCTGACTACCATAATAGAGAATTTATGGCAAATAAAGTCCTAAAATATTTTTCCCCTTCCAGAAAAAGAGGGAGGTGGTAGGAAGAGCCCCTCCAGAAACTGTGGATTTCTTCTTACAAATCTTCTTTTGAAGTTTTAAATTACCTTCTGGTATGATCAACATTTCAATGTGGAGAAAGAAAGGAAGACAAAGAAATTAGACTGCTTATTTTGAGAGAGATATCTTCAGTAGACAACAGTTCCAAAACACATAGGAAAGGTCTAGGTTCACAAATTCAATTTCCAGGTATCATTGCTCTAAGAAATAATAAATAAATCACAGTATGTATATCAATAGCATGCAGATAATTACACTAAGATAACTTAGTTAAGCATGTTTTGAGATTTTTTATTATTTTTTTGAAGCCACAGTGTGGAGTGGCCTTTGGCCTCAGTGTTGGATCTATTTCATTTGGACCTATTTGCTGATCTGAAACGGGGAATGACAGGGTAATTTCAGTGATTCAGATTCACTTTCCATCCTTATTATAGGTGATATCAGCGTGTTGTCTTCTACTGCCTTGATATGAAAGTTTTTGTTCTTAGGGTTGAACATAGACAGAAGCAGGATTTTTCAAGTTATCTTCTCTTCACCAGTTCTTTCCAAGATCACCTACTTTTCCTTGAAGTTTATTACTCAGAGTCACAAGAAAGCATGATGTTCACAAACCATGAATAACAAAAAAAATGCAAAGTGTCATACCAAGTTTGCTCTGGATCTTGAATATAATAAATTAATGTAAATTACGATTCAGTCACAAGCAGAAAAAATTCCAAGTACAATTAGTATAATTGACATCAGCTAGGTTTAACCTTTCACATAATCCACATCAGTTTTTGGAGTTTTGTCCAGTAAGTCTTAATGCAAATACCATGTATTTTGCTCCTGTCTTTATTGGTTGGTATTGAAAGAAACATCCAAGCAGGAGTTCTTCTTCTTCCATCTTCTCCTTTTGTTAGTAAACTAGGAAAAAAGTAATTTTCAAGTCTGGATCAGCACAGCACTTAAGTTCTTAATAGCATCTTTGTCATTTGAGTGGAGATCAGACTGAGGGCTGCTCCTGTGCTCGAAATATTCCTACCAGTCTTCTAATGGAAATCCCTCCATATAGCACTGACTTACAGGTACACTGCTTTCAGTGACTTGCCCTGGTAGCTGTAAAGTAGCATGTTCTGTGAGAGTTACTCAATAGCCTTTTCATATGAGGGGAAAAAAAATCTATACTGTCTAAAAGTTGGGGCTTCATGTGACCTATGTAAAGGACACAAAATCACTTTGCTTGAAGTAAAAGTTTGATGTCTGCAGTGTAATTCACACAAAAATTTTGCAATAGACTAACCTACCTAGTGCTGGACTAATTTACCTAGTGCTTGCTTTAAACTCTTAGAGAAAATACTTGTCTTCTGGTGCCATCTGGTGGCTTTAGGAAAGAGAGGCAGTCTGATAATTGCTGCTAAAATCTCATATTTTGCTAAAAGATCTTATTTTAAACAACTAGTGTCCTCCTAACATTTGATGTATTTACCCAAATACAAGTGATGGGAAACCATATATAAAAAAGTGCATACAGCTGGATCTTAGATAGGAAATACTAGCAACAAGAGTACTCCATTTGGGTTTTAGCATGGTAGAAATCCTTGCAGGCAGCTCTTTCACACCTTCAGTGTGAGGTGTGAGCTCTGGTTCAGGTTGTGCAAATGTTCCTATGTGAGTGTACTGATGCAAAAGTTGCAGGAGTGGTACCTTAGAGTACAATCTCTGTAGATGCTTCAGCTTCTTACTTAGATATCCCTCCAAGTGCTGCACTTTGCATCTCTCAGAGTGATTCCCTGTAATCCTGTTGAATAACTTAATGAGACAGTGTGGTGGCTAACAGCTGGCCTGGAGGCCTCACAAATCTAAATAATCCTAATAATAATTTTATAACTGAAATATAACTAATTATATAGCTACCTTAATTATTTGACTTGACCAGTCTGGGCCCTTGGGGAGCAGGTCTAGGCTGCTGGGGACACAGGCAGCTCTTGGCCAGTTAGCCAGGTGGCAACTAATTCAGCCAATCAGGACTTGACTGCAAGGACTTTCAAAACTATATAAGGGGTACAGCACTCAGTAAAAGTTGGCTGTTGCCACATGAACACAAAATGTTGTGTCGTTGCATCTGTCTCTGCTGCGATGATATAGAATAAGAATATTCTGATTTGGAAGGGACCCACAAGGATCATCAAGTCCAACTCCTAAGTGAATGTCCCATAAATGGATCAACCCTGCAACCTTGGCATTGCTAGCACCATGCTCCAACCAACTGATATGGACTATCTTTCTGTGCAAACTTCTGCATGTAGTTGGGTTTTTCTTAGCTGCTGAAAAGCATCTCTTAGCTTCTCTTATGCATTTAGATATTCTAAAATACCTTCTTTAGTTGCAGAACATGAGATTACCAATCACACGAGTTTTACAATCAGCAGCACTTCTGGTATAGTGCAGTTTGCATGTGTGGGACTAAAACACATCATCTCTAGACCCCTGTGGAAGGCTGTGTAGTTCCACATGGAGGCAAGCAAAAGGTCACAAGCTTGGGGATCTTTTAATTTTCTTTGACTGCCCGGTTTTTTTGGAGGAGCCTATGACAAGATCGGTGGATCTCGAGATCAGTGATGTGACCTGATTTCTTTACAAATTTTCTGAAGTGTTGTCACTAGTACTGTAGACTTAGGTTCTGAAATACCTTAATTTCTTTATCTTTAAGAGGCAAATAATTATACTTACTGTTCTTTGGAGAGCTTGATGAAAGGCCTTCTTATTAATATTATTAAATTTAAGAGGAATTCTGTAATATACAAGATGCTCAATGTATATCGATTGTATTTGCTTTTGTTTTGTGATAGGTGTGTATTTTTCATTGCCCTTAAATCCAAACAGAGTAAGGGATAATGAAGAAAAAATAACTTCCATGTCTGCATACAGCACTGTGTCACAAATATATTTATTATTGCACTTCTTCATAGTTGCTGTTATATGAAAGAGGCTGGATGAATAGATGGAAGCCTTCAGTTTTACATGAAGGGGAAGGAAATATAAGAAATGTAAAATGGAGAGGGCACTTAATTGCTTGGGCTAATAATATGGTAAGTATTTTTCATCTCCATTACATGAATAAAAATATCTCTCTGTTACACTGATTACTGGAATTTTTCAATGCTAATTGCCAGAATATTCAGTTGAAAACTGTGCATTTGTAGAATTGGGTATAAGAGGCATTTAGGGATAGTGGTTTATATATAATTTCTTTGTAGAAATTTCTTCTGTTGTTTTCTTTTAGTTAGTCAGGGTTCTCCAATATGATTAGACTTCTGAAGAAATTAGGAAAGTAGCTCTACATACCACTGTGGTGGTAACTAATGTACACTATTATTAATTAGAATTTTGATTACTGCAATTTATTGAAGCAAACTCAGATTCCTCAGAAGAATGTAATTCTTCTTTATATAAACAATAGAACATCTCCACTCCCACCCCCTGAAAAAAAATAAACTGTCTGTATTTTGTAATTTGAACTGAAATGACATTGTCATATGCACTTTCAGTGTTGCAGATTATAAAAAAATGCAGTAACAGTTTCTCATTTTGTTAAGCCGCTAGAAAAAGTTAAACTTAGAGGAGAAAATAGGCCCCCTTTGTTCTAAGTGTAACTTTGAGAGAAACCATTGCATTCATTCTGAGTGCTACATTTCAGCTATCACTGCATATCTAATTGATGGGTCAAGCTCTGTTTGGAAGCTCAGCAGTGAGGGATATGTTTTTAAGTGTGTATCATATCTAAAATCCAAAGTATTTTTTTAAATGTGGTGAAGTACTTCTGAAACACTAGCTTTTTTTTCTTCTATTGTTTTTCCATCCTAAAGGGAGGCATTTATTAAAATATTTTAAAACCATTGTTCTTTTTTATCTTTCAAAACCAGTTTGATATGAAATTGTTAGGGGTGGACCTTTGTTTATTTACTTCCCTTTAATAACTCTATTGGAATGGAAGCTTCATTGAGGGCTTGATTGACATAACATTTGGTTTTTTGAAGGTTTTGTTCTTTTCAGATCCATACAATTAAAATACATATTCTAGGTATCTGCTTGGATGGATAGGACCAGAGCTATCCCTAGAGATGATGTGCCACATCAGAACATAGAATACTAATAAAACATTGAGAGCCATCTGTCAGAGACAAAAAGCCATGGTCAGGGCCTATCTTTCAAAGAAAAATGTAATGACACTTGCCCTCCAAAAGATTTATATATTTGGTTATTGCCCTTTCCCTTCCCCTTTAACTTTTTAAACTCCATTCTCTAAGAAGGTTTTGTGTTACACTTTTTTTTTTCCAAATTGGAGAAAATGTTTATAGCCTTGCTTCTTACTGTGTGTGCATGGCTACCTAGTTTTTATATTTAGGCATAATTCTGCTTTTCAGATGCATAGGTACCCCATGTTTGCTGCTATGCCCTCTTCTCCTTCCTCCATGGCTAACAGTGCAAGTTTTACAAACTGAAACATCTGAGGGATAGATCCTTAGAGGCATTTGGCTGCTGGACTCCCATTTGGACAGGTTTTAGCTCCTTCATGGTAGGAAGTTGACTGTGGCAGTCCTTTTAGTTCATGATGCAAATGGCATGCCTGTTAGAGGAGAAGCCACCGTTCCAGCATTCTCACACCATTCAAGGAGTTACATACACACCACTCCAGACTTTAACTTCAGGGACTAGAGTCCTTTCACAGTGGGCAGCTCCAAGTAGCCAAGAGGGCCCCCTTTGGACTCCTTGCTCACTTCTTGTGCACCTGCTCACAGGCAGAGCATGGGAAACTACATAGCAACAATTAAAACATCAGTGAGTCATCAGCATTATTCTTACAGTAAATCCATAACTCAGCACTGTACCAGCTACTAAATAGAAAATTAATTAATAATTAATTACCAGCCAAAAACATATCTAGGTGTAAGTTCACAGTTTACAGCCTAAGACTTCAAAAAAAAATCCAGCTACTCATGCTAAGCAAGTAAATCTAAGCAAACAGCATACTATATCACATGATATTATAACTCTAAATAAATTACTCTTATGAAAAACTTACTATATTAAACAGTTGTCTCTCAACAGTTATAACCAAAGAGGATCCTACACTGTTAGTTTGAAAACTGCTTTAAACAGGAGCTGGTCTATCCCTTATATAAGGTTTTCTACCATGTAGAAAAGCAGAAGGTGTGATAATGGGTCACTGAAAATCATCCTTGGAGACAAAGTAGTAAGATTTATAAAAAAACTTCATTAAAACGCAATTCAAGCAAGATTAAAAATTTTACCAGATGAGCTTAGAAAACACAAAGGATAAGATCCTTGTTTGTGTTACCTAGGGATCTGGGCTCTGTACATTGTAGATGGTGTGTGTAAATTGTGGTTGTTTGTTTTAGAACCCTTGATGTCTGCTACCTGATGAGATGCCAGTAGAAGTGTGTTCCATGCTCACAATTCTTCAGTGACAAAGATCACAAAAAAAAAGCTCTTCACCCACCCTCATACCACTTCCTGTTCCTCGTGATTTAAAAAAAAGGCAAAATCTGGCTTGGACCATGATCCCCCCATGACTTTTGAACAGTTGCATCTGTGTATTTTTACAGCTGGGGACATAGAAACTCCCAATGTAGGGAACAGAAATAGGCAGGAGAATAAATCAGTTTTGCCACTAGGAAAATCGTAACATGGCATGGCTGACCTTTCAAGATCTTTTCCATCCCGTTTTCTGTGATTTGAAGACTCTAAGCTCTGTGAGTAGGAAAGAAGTCCCTACTAAAGTATTTTATTTTAGAGGCTTCTGTTTTAAATTACCAAGAACAAGTCATTACTTAACATTAAATTGATCTCCATTTTGCTATTGGAAAGGTTATAGCTTACCTTGTCTAAATGACACGGAAAAATCTAATTATTGGTTCTTTTTTTCCTATGTCTCTCAAATGAGTTTAATCTTCCTGGTTTTTAACTTCTTGTTCTATTAGTTTAGGAGATTTCCTGAGGATGGAGTAAAAAAATCACAGCATACAAAACCAAGCATTGTTTAAATATGCTTACTTTTCTGTTATAATACAAGAATTGAAATGCATGTCTTGATATTTAATTGCTTCATCTTAATGAGCTGGTGCTTTTCTTTTTCCCAGGTGGAAATTTCTGTCTCTCTGCAGGGGCTGTTATGAAAAAGCTGAGATTCTTTCTATTTCTCCAGGAGTAGCACCAGCCCAATAAGCCAAACTGGTTCATGAGTGGAATTGCTAGTCTGTCACTCATTCACTTATTATCATTTGGCATGTGAATTTAAAACATCTAAATTACTCTGATCCCTTTACTCCTTTTGTCACCTCCTGGGTTAGATGGGTTTTTTTAACAACAGTTTTCTGTTGGCACACTCAGCCCTGCTCTGAAATGTATGCCATAAACTGCTCTGACTGCCTTAGCGTACAAAATGGTGAGTAGGAGTTTGTCATACTGAATAAAGTTCTCTTGTTTTTAAACTTTCAGGGCGTGAAGATACTTGACATGATCTCCAAGCAAAGAATTACCAATGTGCCTCGAGATGACATAAGCCTTCGCCCAGATATGTATCCCTGCAGCCTTTGCTGGAAGGATAATTTAACGCTGATTATTGGCTGGGGAAATTCAGTAAAGGTGCAATTACCTGTCTTTGTAATAAATGCTTGCTGTTATCACAGACAAACAGAGGATTGTTTCTGAAAAGTAAAGATAATCGAAAAAAATAGAATTTGGTTTGACCAGTGTTCAGAACTCCTGCTGCCTTAAAAATGTCATTGGACTGACCCTCAGGAGGAGGAGGAGTGATAGGCACCCAGCGGTCAGACAGATCTGTGTGTGAGAGCATGCAGTGAATGTAATCCTCAGGGACATTTCACTCCTCTGTGCCTTGGAGAGATTTCATCTTTTGAAAGCTTTTAGTGTGCTGTTGAATTCATTTCTTTTGATTAGTATTAAGGAAGAACAACTTACCATGAGGTATTTTTGGAGGGGATTGCTTTGGAGGCTGAGGTTGCAGCTGCTAAAACAGCCATATGATTTTGGGGAAAAAGCCATGGGGGGGAAAAAATGAGTGAGTGGGAGGACGGACTGCTTAGGGTTTTGTTATCTTTCAACAGGAAAATGGTATTTCGAACTTGTATGGTGCAGACTGATTATAATTTCTTCAGACCAGCACCTGACATGAGTTTGTTGCAAGCCTGTTAGCTGTTTTCTAATAACAGACTGCTGCATCACTGCACAGTGGGAAATTAAAAGTCCTCATAGGAATAGATGGAAAGGGAGGGTAAAGTGAGGTAGGTGACATGTAGAAAGCTTTTGGACTGTTAAGCTTAGAGTTTTATAAACGAGGAGGTTTGTCTTAAGTTTGGCATCTGTCTTCCCCCTTCTATTTGCATGTACTTCACAACATTTGGTTATTTGCATTTCTTTGTACGTACATACTCCCCTCCTGTAACTGGGAGGAGCAATAGCAAACTTACTGAATAAGAATCAGGTACCTTGAAAGGTAATGAGATGCAAAATGTAAGAAAACACCAAAACCAAACTCATACGTAAATGCTTCTATGAAGAAACCATAGTGGGCACATATTTTCACATTTCTCTTATGTGGTCCTCTTCTCTCCCAGCATATTTATAAGACTGTGAACTACAGTCACAACTTTTCTGTGTGGTTTTCTTTATTGATACATCATTACTGTTTCACAGCTTGTGTTTTTCAAAATAAAGAAATTTATGTCTGAGAATTCCTAGAAATTCCTTTAGTTAGTATTGTTTGAGGAATTACAGTTCCCTTGTCATAACAATTCAAATCTCTTGTTTCCTAGATTTGCTCAGTAAAAGAACGGCATGCCAGTGAAATGCGTGACCTACCAAACCGCTACGTGGAAATAGGTATGGTTGTATGAATGCAGTCCTTCTCAAAAAGCTTTAAAGGTCTTCTGCATTCTAGCCAGGATGAAACTGTTACGCTTTGGAGGCAACATGGAGTTGTAACTTAAATGTTTCCTCTTTTGCAGTTGCTGAGGTTGTCATAATCCCTGCAGGTTTTTTTATAGAGATCCTTAAGTTCTGTGATCATGTAAAATCAGAGATACTTGTATGAACGGTGGATGCTTTAACTTTCCCTTCATACAGATTCCATTAGAGAACTTGAATTTTTGATAAATCAATCATTTTGATAAAATGATTGATGGTCAGTATAGTAGTAAAGAGAAAATAGATACTGCTTTATTTGATTATATGTTGTTTGACTACACTACTCATAACATTTTTCTCTTTCCCTCCCCTGTAAAATCTCTGATGTAGTGCTAGGAAATTGATTTTAATTTCTTTTTGTTTCCTTTCTTGGCTTCCAAATTTTGTATTTTCATTTGCTTTCTTATTTTTCTAGCTAATCTGATTATTGCTAATTATTGGAAAAGTTCTTGACAAAATGTGTGTATTAAGTAAAGTTGAATTCAAAGAAAATTTGTAAGGAAAATGGGGATGTAAACAAAAAGTCACAACTGTCCCCAGAAACATCTGCTGGGGAAGGGAAGTATCTAGGAACAGATAGTGCTGGGAAGATAAACAAGCCCTCTGACTCTGCAGACCAGAGTGGGCAACAGTTTGTAAGCTTTGGTGCTCCCTTGACTGTAGTAAATTGAGATTGTAAATAGGATGTTCAAGCAAGATCCTGAATCATATCAGTTTGGAATGGTGCCTGGCATAGGTGTATGTATGTTCTGTTTTCTGATTTCTGGAAAGGATTGTTCTAAAATAGCTTCTGAAAATCAGCCAGACTTGTTAAGCTTTGCAGGGAATCTGGATACTGAAAGATTGGTGATGTGCTTGAGAATTAACTGAGACCTGAAAACTATTTGCTGTTTAGGATTACATAGTCCAAACAGACTATTTAACTGCAGAATTCTAGGATATTAGCAATAATTTTATCAAGGAAAAGTTTGGTCATGAGTTTTAGCCTCAGATCTTGTATATAATACTTTCTATACCTGTAAGTAGCTTTTAGAAAATAACTAAATGGGTTTGGTCACATACTGACAAGTGAACAGAGGTAACTTCTATTTCAGCTGTAATGTATTTATATGGATGGTGCTAGTCTCAGGTGACTGTCTATTGGAACTTGGATTAAAAAAACATAAAAATCTGTCATCAGGCTATTTAGGTGCAGACATGAGGGTAAAGATTTTTGTGGAACTAACTGCTTCGTCTTAAATTTCTGGCCTGTGGTTTCCTCTGTATTCTAGAGGACTGGTATTTTTTCTCACTTAACCTGTTAATGATGTGCTTGAGATTTTATTTTCTGGTTTCAGGTCAAAGCACTGAAATTGCTCTGTCAGATGCTGTCTGCAGCACTCTAGAACTTGGGAAGATTGGGAGGGAAAAGAGAGAGACATTGTTCAAGTCTCAGTATAAATTAATAGTCTTTCATATAGTCACATAGAAGGTCTTCTTGACTGCAGTGTGTCATGCCATAACATCTATTTCAAATTTATTTCAACATTATTTTTCAAAGGCATGGCTGGAAGGTCTGATTTTATATCAGACGTGCAACAACTGATTTTTTTGCAATATCCAAAGTGGATACGTAGGTTGATACACTTGCATAAAGAATTTATACAAGGCAAGAATATTATCCTTCAATGCAACTGAGTATCCTTCAGATATTTTGACTCATAAGATCTTGTCAACAGACTTACAAAAAATGAAACCCTTAACACAGTATTACTTTTGTCATGTTTAGTGGTGTGGTGTTTTTTATTTTTTTTCTCCCTGATTTTACAATTTTTCACCTGGAAAAAAAACAGAAGTGGAGCAGGAAACTTCATAGTTCTTCTTTGGTCATCAGGGTAATACGTATGGAGTCTATGACAAAGCAGTGTTTTGTCATGTGTCAACAATTTCAGGTTTATGCTGTTTTAGAGCCATTCTGAGGGCCCCTAAGTTCCATGGTGGTATCATAGATAACTGTGATGGCATTCCTAGATAATAAATGTTTTTTCAGCACTTTGCAGCCCAGTGAATAAGGAAACAGTATTTCCTGCATTGAGAGTTAGATGCATAGGATCCTGTTTAACATAGCACCTCCTCCTCTTCTGTTTCTGTCTCAGGAATTAGCTATACTTATTCTAAGGTGGGAAATAATTACAGTATCTGCTGTGATGCTAAACCCCACAATGTGTGAAAGTTACAACACTGAACTGTTCTAGCTGTCTTATCTTAAAGAAAATAATGCTGTGATTACCAGTAAGAGAAAATAGATGAATTATACAGGTCTCATGCACTGAGGTCCATATGGCATTGCTAATTTTATTTGCATCTTTCAGTATATTAGTGGTGCTTTTCTTCAGTAGTCTTGCTGTTGTTTTTGCTACAGTTCATTACCTCTGGGAGCCTTCATTCAGTGTCAAAGATAAACTCCAAGTGAGTGTTTCTATTTAAACGTATGTTAGCTGAGCAGATCCTATCAGTTTAGCTCTGTCAGCTACTGCTGTGAAGTAGTGTATTGATTAGAAAGTATTGGTATTGAATTACAGGCTTAACGTGGACTAAATGCCATTGTGATCCTTCTTAAAGAGTGTTTGACCTCTGTGCTCACTCTTGAAGCATGTACAAAAGCTGTAATGCTGCACAGCTTCTGGTCTGAACAGGAACCCTTCCTCAACTGGAACACATGAGAAGGCTGACTGCTAAATAACTAATTAGACTTTTCAGTTAATATAATGCCTTTTCAAGGGAAAGTAGGTAATCTAGTCTTCCTTGGCCTTATCAGGATTTTATATACTTCTATGGAGAAGTACTTAATCTCTGCCCTAGTTACTCGGTTGTTAATGATAGCAGAAAATAGAGATAAATACCGACGTATATAAAAGACTAGAGAATTTCTATTCAATTTATTTTTGTCTAGATTTGATATGAGGAATCTCTGCTAAACTCCAGGTTCCAACTAGGCAGCAATGTCTCTTGAATACTTGTCTCCCTTTGCATTCTACCAAATTTCCCACAAAGCAGATTTCTGGTTTAAAAGTTATATGTTTCAAGGATATGCTTGTAACAACACATCTGTATGTTTTACAAGGGAGTAGCTTCACACCTACATAGCAAGTTAGCATCATGCATTGAGATTGCACATTTCAATCTGAATACATGGGAATATTTATTTTCTTTTTTGTAAAGTGAGATTAATAGGATCTAATGTACCAACATATTTCTCATTATGTAAATGGAATGTAAGGCGTAATTGATGAATGTGATGATCAGGAAATTTACTTCATAAGGTGATTTATGTGAACATTTCATTGGAGCAAGTCTGCTATACTCTGAGAAGCCAAAAAACAAGAAAAAACCCAAACCACGTTATATAGTTGATACTACTTAGGCTTTTGTTCATCTGTTTTGCCACAAGCCAAACTTACAGTTTATAAACTTCATAAACTGTGTCAAAATACTTCAAGATTTTTACTTCTTTGTCATCAAATCTCAGAATTTCTAAGCCCCGAAGGTCTTCAAGACTGAATATTTCCTCTGTTGGTTAATGAAGTTTTCTCGGTTTAATGGAAAAAAAGAGTTTTTCAGAACATGAGCTTTGAAGCTTAAGTGATACTTAGGTGGAACCTTTTCTTTGTCCTCTAGTTGGAACTGAATTCACATACTGTTGGGAAAAAAAGAACTTTTATTTTACATCAAGTGCAACTCCACGCACAAGATAGTAGCTTGCCATTTTGTATTCTGTTTTGGTTTGCATAAATTACCTAGCACACTAAACACATGTGCAAAATTCATTTTTATAGGTCACAGTGCAGCATACCCTTAAGTGTTCTCAAGATGGTATCTCCACCACCAGTGCTTTTAGTTGAAATCAGAGGTAAAAACTTCTGACTGTAAGCAAAGTTTTACTCTTAAAAATATGCTGTGGTAAAGCAGGGACTGCTTTTAGAGGTTTGACTAAACAAAATATACTCCTTTTAGATTCAGTGTGTTGCTTACGTGTGGTTCTTTAAATCCCAGAGAAAGGGGTCTTATACAGTTTAGGTAAATAATGTAGCATATATTGTTTCACTTCTGTATTTTGATGTATTTCATACATTTCATTTAATGAGCAGCGAAAAAGATTTACATGTTTTTTCATTTTGCTTCCTGGTAATTTGTTTGACATCTGTACATAGATGCTGAACATGAAGTAGATCCACTGTCAGCCTATCTTCTATCTTCTCTTATGACAGGCATAAACATGGATGACACATGGCCATACCTCAGTCATTTCCATTTACTTCAATACTACTTTTGTTTTAATTATTTTGGATCCTTTTCAAATTAACAGCATTTCTGCATTGCATTTATGTTGAATTTCTTTTCCTCCCTGATCACAACACTGTCCAGAGAGTAAGTCAATTTAACCTATTATTGTTCTGTGCAGCTATAACTTCCATCTTCTTTTTTCAGTAAGACTTTTTTGATTAGCAGCATCAAAGGTTTTTATCAGGTCAAGAAGCACTGTCTATGCCAGTTATTCTTTGTTCAAGGCTGTAGCAGCAGAGCTAGAGCATTGTGTTTCAACAATGCCTCTTGAGAAGGATGAGCTCAGAAGAAGCTGATAGTGAAACCAAGGAAACTAAACTCTATTCAAAAACAAAACTTGAAGTGGTGATTTTTGTTTATTTTTGTTTCACAGATCAATACTTCGGCTTGATCTTAAATACACCGTTACATTGGGCATTACAAGGATTTTCACTGGCAAAGGGACTAAAGTTCTAGTATAAGACAAAGAAACACACATGGATTTTTAAAGCTGTCTCTATAACCATTAAATGATAATTCGCCATGCTGTTTTCCTCTTCAAATACAAACCACAGTATTTTACATGCCTTTGAGAGCCTTCTCTTGGCCCTTCTATAAAGCTGAATTTAAAGTTTCTTTGATAGTATTATGGATTTTACTTTGTTTTTTCTTTTCCATGTTTTTACTCCTGCCTTCTGTATTATTGTAAAATGCCAAATACTTAATTTTAAACTGGCAATAAGACACATAGTTGGTTTTGAAGTGATTTGTATAAAGTTATCACTGAGAGCAACATGTGACACAAAGTAATCTCATCAGTATTGTAGGCTAGGACAAGATGATTATGTACGTGGTTACAAATGTGAACCTCTTTTCTGTGAATGGATTGAGTGCTCTACCCTTGTGCTTTAGTGTGGTCATTCAGTGAGGCCAAAGTGTCAGTGGTCATTAAAAGAAAAACAGTGCTTGCTTATTTATTGAGAGATACGTGTCAAACATATACTGTTTCATTGTGTTTTTTCTACTTTTGTAGGAGAACAATTATTTCTCCTATTCTTTCTTATTATCTTAGCTAAAGAAAATTAGCTTTATTTTTAATGTCATTATGCTGTATTTTCTGTTTGCCTTGCTAAAATAATTAGTAAATTTTAGTAAATATATGTATATATTAGTAGTGTAATATGCTAAAAAGTAAGGAAGGAAACTTTTAGTTTCCTACTTACGCTTAGATTCTCCTAAAACTATGTTTTGGGAGAAAATAATGATGCTGATGCTTTTTTAAAAGCTTATAGTTACAAGGCTTGCTAATGTAAACACTTGGATGATTCTTGTTTTTGTCTCAATGAGAGAGGAGCTCGCCAAAAAGGGGTGGATTGTAAATCCAGCGGAATAAAAATAAATAGCTGTTTCTGTGGCAGGGGTCTCATCTATTAAGTCTTTTTTGTAAATACAGTTCAGCATTCTGATTTTCTTTTTCTTTCTTGAAATAAGTCTCATGTAGCTATCTCGATTTCAAGACCAATTTTAGAAAATTATGTTTTCAGTTTTATGAACAAGATACTGTGAATTGTGTTTTCTTTGTAATGAGTGTATCTGTAAATTATTCTGTGATGTTTAAAGTGATGATAAGTGAATAATGATCTTTGTGTTTTCCTATTTACCAATAGATGTAGCAAGTGCAATTCTCTTTTGGCCATATAAACTTGCTGTGAATATGCAAACCGATGGAGTTGTACTACTTATTGCCTGTTTTACTGAGTTTGATTTTTGTTTTCTTCCTTTTTCAATGTGATTACTGAAAATCAGACTGCATCTTCATTTAAAATGTTTCATCTCTAGCATATTGTGGAGCACAAACATTTCTTTTTGCAGCTTTAATGTAATTTAATCTGTTAAATGCAGAATTTCATCTGATCCAACTGGGAAATCTCTGAGTTTGTTTTATGTATTGAGTCTTCAGTTCTCTGAAGTGGTGCTGCATGTTGTTGATTGTCTCTGAAAATCAGTGAGTTTTTCTTATGTAGTAGTTCATACGCATTCATGTTTTGAAGTTTGTTTTTCTTTCCTGTATTTCAGTTTTCCAATTTGACACCGAATTCTACATCAGTGGACTTGCACCTATCTGTGATCAGCTTGTTATACTTTCATATGTAAAGGAGATCTCCGAAAAAACAGTAGGTTATTTTCTCTCAGAGTTTCTTCACAACATTATTTTGGCCTGTGAGTTGAGCCCTAAACTACTCACACAAATATGATTATATGAGAAAAAAAATTGTAGTCTGCTGGTAGTGAACAGTGCTTGAAATGTCTCTGATCCATAAAACAAGGTCAGTGGAGGTGATGTTGAAGACTAATGTGCTTATCTTTCAGAAATCATGTTTGGGTTCCTTTGTTTCCTGCAGAACACAGAGAAGGTCTCTAGCTAGCCTTTCTTGCTCCTTTTTCTTTCCTTTCTTCCCCCCTTGCCTTTTTCTCTCCTTTTTTCTGTTTCTTCCTGGTGTTTCTGCACCAGAAGAAATAAAGAATCTTGTTTAGCCGTAAGAGGAGCTTGCTGACACTGCATCTCAAACAGAATGAGAGTAGTGAAGTTGATCAACTCAAGCAATAAGAGTCACTGTGGGGTGGAATGAATGATTGTGAGCGAGTGGTGTCATTGTTTCTTCCAAGATCTCTAGTTGTGTACGCCCAGATCCATGTGTGGATAGGTAGAAATTAGAATTCATGTCAGCTGTTTTTCCTGTGCATGGACAAATGCCATGTCTGTCTCTGACATTGATTTTATATTGCCAAATAAAAGGCAAGGCAGTGGAGGAAATCCTTGAAGCTGTGGTGTGAGAACGGCAGATTCTCTTGATCATCTCTTTGATAAGCATGTCTGCCTTAGACAACCATCACCATAGTAACCTTAAGAAACTGGGTGCACAAGTTGCTAGGCAATGAAATGCTGTAGGTTTAAACAGATGCTTGAGCCCTCTGAAATCAGTGGGGTTAGCTTTTAGTTCTATGTCAGGATGTCAGATTATTATTATTTCTTTATTTATATTAAGGAGAAAAATAATGTCACAGCAATGTTTCCCAAAAGAGTCAGCACAGTAGTCCTCCAATGTGGGAGAGTCAGTGAAAGACAGGAAAGCAGACAAATGGGATAAGGAAGGGGGGGAGGAAAAGGTGGATTGAAATGCTAGGGAGCAAGGAAATTGGGAAGCCACTGTTAATGAAAAAGTAGTACAGGAAAGGAGCAAGTGTAAATGAGGTAGTGACTGCTGAAGGTTAAAGTCATTTTAATTGCTTTAGGAAAGAAAGATGAAAAGGGAAATTCAGGTGACATAATTATAATTGAACATAGGAAGAAGGGGTTTTTTTTTATATATTTGTTTTTAATTAGGCTTTTAAACAAATTCCAAGTGCTGGACTTTACTAACTTCTCAGTTCTCTGTGTAGCTGTAGAAGGAACAGAAGTACAATTGTATCTGATGGTGCATCTATGTCCTGTTGTGATGGGAACTCCTTTGTTAGTGTCTTGGCTCATTTGTCTTGTTAGTGTGGAGCCCAAACTGCTTGAGCTTGCAGCAGAATTGCTGCTCACTACAAATGTCCTTTAGTTGCAAGGAACACTGATCTTCCTACACTTGATTTCACAGCTTGCAAATGACAGCTTCTTACTTATTAAAAATTAGATCACAATTGAACTTGCTTTGAAAGTGTTTTTGGTTTGGGTCTTTTTTTTCATGAAACAGTTAGATTGACAAAAGACCCAAGTGGTGCTACTTCAAAATGGGTAGGTTAGAGCTTTTTAAATCCACTTGCTATATGTTTTTCCTCTTTTATTCTGTATTTTGCTATAATTCACAGCCTGAAGTAGAAAATATAGGATAGTCTTAGACCTTGACTTAATTAAAAATTCAGCGAGTTGAGGACAGCAATTTCTTTTGGACAGAAGGTGAAAATCCATGATATCATCTTACCATAAGCACCTACATTGCACTTGAAAGTTTATTTTACTCTAAGTTCATCAGAACAACAAAGTTTTTGTATTATTCTCAGATTATTTTTTTCCCTGATGCTGCTGACTGCTTAAAATGAAACACCAGCTTAAAAAAAAACCAAAAAACATTCATTTTAATACCAGAATATCATTGACTCAAAGAGCTCCCTTTGGGGCATGAGCCCAGCTGGGTATGGGTTCTAAATTGTTCTGTTGCTATTTGAATGACGTAATTGATAGTCATCTGTGATAGCCCTGAAAACTTCTGTGACCAAGAGCAGAAAAGTAATGCACAAACTCAGGGGTAGGATTGGACCTTTGTCTTGTCTATACCTCCTCCTCCAGACTGATCTCTTCAAGGGAAGCGATCCAAGAGTAACTTTCCTTTGAGTTCCACATGCAATTACTCTGTGGAGCACAGCTTTGCAACTTGTATGATTTGCAGCTGAGTACCCAGTGCAAAGTACTGGATATTTGTGATGTTTGCAACTGTTGAATTTCAGCCTTGTTTGTAGATGCCCACCAGTTGGTATTGCTAAGGTAAATCATGTAGGAAACAACTAAGATGTCATTTTTCTAGGAAGTGGAATGTTGTGCAAGGCCTAGACTCGACATTGTACAACCCCTACCTGAGTCCTGTGAAGAGATCTCTTCTGATGCACTAACAGTACGAGGATTTCAGGAAAATGAATGTCGTGATTATCATTTAGGTAGGTGTTCTCAATATTGTTCTGTTTTATTTTCATACCTTGCTTAAAAAAGATTTGGGTGTAGTTAGCCTTCTTTTTCATTTTTATGTCCTTTTTTTGTCATCTCCTTGAATAGATAGGTCACTGCTTATGACACTGAAGTATAGAGTGGAAATCCACAAGAACCAGTCACATGAAAGAAAACAAATGTGTGTATTTAACGTCATGATTTTTAATGCCATCTATTAGGTCAGACATACTGGAGAAGGCAGAAGTATATATCTCATGTAATGTCCAGTATTGTGGAAGGCAATATCTTTGATGGAGATTTATTCACCGTGTGATCCAAAGGAGCTCTTTTTGCACAAAGGGCTTCAGGAATAATGGAATGAATGGCACAATGTCTTGAAAAGCTGCTTTAGAGGGAAAGACTGAATAAGTATCATTTCAACAGTAATATATACATGGGTCAACTTAAAAGGGGCACATTGATACTTAGCTTCCCTGTACTGACAAAGCTGCCAGTTATATAACAGACCTCAAATGGTAAAATGGAATGAAGAGGAACTGGATTTTGGCAAATTCCACCTAGAAGATAGATTTAATTATGTAACAGGAGGGGACATTAAGGTCTTGCACAATATATGCCATCTTTTAAAGATGGGATAGTCTTCTGATCTATATGTTGAAGCTCAGAAAAATGCATAGGAAAGCTGATGCAGAGTTCCTTGGTGAAGATTATTTAGCATGTATTGTACAGAAGCGTTTCTTCTGGCTTTTAAAGTCCATGAATCTGAATTTTAAGTATCTCCTCTGGCAGCATGCTTCAAATCATAGGCTTGGCAAACCTCTTTGTTTACATCTGTGCCCTTAAGCTACTAGAAATATATTATTTCTCCTCCTGAACTCAAAAACATCGATGCTGCTATAAGTAGAATTGGGATTTCCTTATACATCTTCCAAAGTATTTGGAATGTCCACAGCTGTACTTTTGTGCTTTATGAATAGTCTAGTTTACCTGAAAAATCTAAATGTTTTGTATGGCTTTAAGACAAGCATTATTTTGTAAGTTGCTTATCACTTCAGGAGTGTATTTGTATGTGTTTATAGAAACTGATCAGGACAGTATGTGGTTTTCTATTCTGTACCTACAAAGTATTGGTGTTTCTTCATGGTTCTGTCCAAATGATAACTATTCAGAGCAGTCATCTGCATTTGATTTGACCTTTTAGTAATTTTTCTCTGAGCTTACTCAAAAATAAATGCTTATGGTATAAGAAAATGCATTATACATATAGTCTTAACTTGCAGCATTGCAAATGCATTGCTGTAATGATGTGCTGTGTCCCCAGGGGTTATGGCATCTATCATTTATGCTTTTGATGGCCTTGACCTTGATAGGAAGGATAAGTTTATTGCAGGCGATGTAGTGTAATAGTCCTCTAAAAGTATAATAATGGGTTCTAAACCATCATAAAGTTTACACATAGTGGATGAATCAGAATTTGCAATAAGCTATAGTGGTATTTTGAAAGATATTTTGCCATTTAAACCAGTTTTAATTTATTGGTGAATACAGCGTCCAAACTAGTGTGTCCTGCAGGAGTAGCCTTGCTGTCTTCCTTGCATCTCCTCTTTGTAAATTCCCCTCAAGGGTGTACTAAAAAGCAGAACTTTACTTAAAGAAAATATAATAATAATAAAACTGTGTATGCATTTGCAGAGTATTCGGAAGGTGAATCACTTTTTTATATCATCAGCCCAAGAGATGTGGTTGTGGCTAAAGAGCGGGACCAAGATGACCACATTGACTGGCTTCTTGAAAAGAAGAAATATGAGGTAATTTTAACATCATTTTTTCCTTCAGACTTACCTTGTTTGGAAATTGGAGTCGGACAATGGACTTTGCTGGGTCATTTGCATTGGACAGTTTTTGTTCCTACAGTCATTGACTAAATGCCTGTAAAGGATGGGAGTTAACTATACATCCCTCCATCCCTTACAGAGTTAGTCTCACTACTGAAACAACTCATCAGAATTTCACCCAAGTGAGGTAGCTGAATTAGATGCTGAAAATACTGCTCTCATCATCAGTTATTAAATGTATTAGCTGACACTGAAAATTATTAGAGCTGCGTTTTGGCTTTAGAACAGCAGAAGATTTAAATAATGAGCTGTGCTTTTACAAGTAAAATACTATGGGCTCGAACTGTAGCTGCGCATGCTGAAAGTAATGTTGCTCACAATAAAGCTGATCCAATATTAAAAGATGAGGGTACACAGCTCTCTTGGAAAAAAAACAGCTCAGCATTTGGTTGTGTAAATATTGGCGTTTGAGTATGTATACCTAAACACCTAAAACAATAATAAATTCTTCCATAGCATATCAACCCATGCACACAGTGGTCTGAATTCTAATACCCTGCATTTATTGACTTAGAACATTTGTTATGATGCATAAAGTTAACTTGCAAATTCGTATTTTTGTTGTGTGCCCATTATAAGAAAAAAAATGTGGAAAAGCCATTCAGATGTATTGCTTTTGCTAATATAATGATATTTCTCATGCAGATTTGTTTAAATCCATGTGGGTGCTTTTGCATTTGAATAGCAAACTTGTATGATGCGTGCAGTTTTGCAATATATGTAAATCACAGAATTTGGTCCCTGAAGACTTCAGTAATTTGCAAGTGACAGCTGTGTGTGTGCCCTTATGAAAGCCATTCAAGTTAGTAGACAGGCATGTTATGATGTATCTTAAAGGTTTTGGGAAAAATAGAAGTAGAAGAAAAGCAAGTGTCAAATCATTCTGACTGAAGAAGACATTTGGGCTGGGGAACTGGAAGGTAACCTTCCTCCATTCTCCCCTTTTCCTGTTGATTTTTTTCACTAGTTTTGGTAGTGAAGAGATCTCTTTTGAAAATGATCAAATGTGATTGCATTGTGTGTTTTGTTGTAATCTTGTGATTTGATCCTAATATAATAATATGGAGTGAACCCAGATGGAAACAAAAGTAGTTTTCTTTTTGCTTGAGTGCTTTTGTTTGAGTATGAATTCAAAGTTGTTCATCCAACCATGGCATTAAAAATTCTAGTGCTTCCAACACCCTACTCTGAAAAACAGTTGATTTATACAGTTCTAGAGCTTTCTGTATTGAAAGTTTGTGTATTTGACTAGGATCTCTGTTTTCTCCTTTTTGAATATAGGAAGCTTTGATGGCAGCTGAGATCAGTCAGAAAACCATAAAAAAGCACAAGATTTTGGTAAGTCTCAAAACTTCTATTCAAAACAAAATATCTTCTTTCTTTTAGAATGCCGTCCTGTGCAACAAATAAATTCCCTGTTTTTTATAACACTAGGCAATAACTGTTAGGCATACTCCGATTGGCATCTGATTTCTTGGTTTCTGCAGAACAGGAATGTTAGTCTGTGAAACATGAAAGTATTCACATTTTATGAAAGTGCTATTGGCATTGAAAGGAAGAGAATTCAATTTCTCTGATTGCTGATGGAGGTTTTTGTTTGCTTTTACTTTTGTATTAAATCTACTGTTGTTTGAAGTAACACACAGTATTGCACTATTAGAGATTGCAGGCAGAAGTGACAATTTCTCCTTAACTTCTACCTTGTATGTGTGATAGGGTTTTGTAAAGAGTTTAAGAGATGCTCCTTTTCTCACATATAGTTATTTCCCATGTTTATAGTCCCTTTCACAGAGCAACTAAGGGTTTGAAACAAAAGGGGGAGTGGTGTAATAGATAGAAAAGCATCACTAATTTAGGTTTTGTTTGTTTGCTTTTGTTTAAATTCACTAATACTGATGCTGCTTCAAATTGCAATTTGTACAAAGTGTCCAAAAGTGTGTTTAATTTTTTGGCCAGATTACTGATGTAATAAGCATGCTGTTTATCAGTATGTCTTAAAAAACTTTTATTCTTGTGTAGTCCAGAAGTTGAATCAAGATTTAAATGATATGTCATTACCTATCACAGAGTTTGCATTTAACAAAGCTGTTCTGTGACCCTTGCAAAAGATGTAAAGAATTTTTAAAGGGGGTCCTGGCAATGCACTAGGAGGAAAAAAAGAAACCCAAAGGAACAAATACCAAACTAAATTTTAAAAAACTCACAGCATTTAATTTGCTTTGCAGAAATTTGCTCTGCAGTAAATGATTAAATTCAGTGAAATGCAAGCAGTTTTTGAAAGTTTGGTCTCTAAAGCAAAAGCCAACAGAATGTGTTGAGGAAACAAAATGTTGACATCAAACCCTAAGTGAAGGATTAGTGGTTCACTGATGTAAAACAACTCATGCTCTCACTGCCTAGTGACACCACACTCAGGATACCTGACAAGTCTGGTAGCCTTGGGGATTTTTTAGATGGTAGTAATTATCACTGCTCGTCTGCACCTCTCGAGCAGAGCACAGAGATCCTAAGAGATCTACATCTCTTTTCCTTACACATCTTCTCTGCTCACTGGGAAGCTGGTCCACAGGAGAATGAAGATTTCTGGCAGCCTCTTTCTTGAGAATGGTGAAGTTGAAAATACAAAAGTGGTTCCTATAGTGTAATGAAATCCTAAAATCTTGTGTATGTGCATTTTTTTTCTAAATTTGTAGTAGGTTGACCAGTTGAAGTTGTTGCATATCCCTGTTTATATTCTGCTATGGTCAGTACTGTCATTGATATTGATCAAAGAAATGTTGTACCTCAGAAAATGCAAATGTTTAATTTTTTTAAGAAACAAGGACTTCTTTTTCACTGTATGGCTTTGTTGGGTTTTCTTCCCTCTTTTTATCTTTTTTCTTTCTAGAAATTGTGCTTTTTTTGGTGATGTGATTCTTAAGTTATGCAGTGAGTACAGTGGATGTTGTCAAAATGGACATGAGTTCTGAGATTACATTAGGAGGCTCCTACCGAAGTTTTAATATATATTAAGGGTCTACCAGAAACATTTTACAACTGACATGTGTGATGAACTTCAAGAAAGGAAATTTAGTATGCAATAACTAATAATCTTGCTAAGTTGTCACTAGTTCCTGCACTTTATTGACCAGCACTAGGATTTATATTCTCAACCAACTTTTTTCCCTCCTCTGCAAACTTTGTGTTGACAAAGGGTGTGTCTTATACAATGACAGGTGGCTTTCTTTTTTAACTAATTCAAGCACTGCAAGATAGCTGTGTGTGTTTCAAGCAAGTCTTAATAATTAGAGGTGGTAGTCTTCTCAGCATCAGTGAGGTTATGAGAATTATTTAAGAGAGCACCTTCGGTTGAACCTGTGAGCAATCTATGCAACTATTTTGTACTGACTGTTCTGTGGGCCCTACTCGTAAAGGACAATCAGTGGATGCACTTAGAGCCTTGATTTTCCAGCTGTATGCACTGCTGTTACAGGAGTTCTTGCAGTAGTCGAGTAGTTCACTTCCAAACTTTTATAACTAGTTCTCTGTTTTTATTCCCCCTAGGACATTGGCTTAGCATATATAAATCACCTGGTGGAGAAAGGAGAGTATGACCTGGCTGCTCGGTAACCTAGTATTAAAGATCTGCTTTGCTGGCTAAAGTGTATCTGTGTAGGGAAAAAGCAAAAACAAATTATTGATTCTCAAGTATTTGCGGATGTTGATTTTCTGTATGTTCTGGTGTTTCTGAAGTTTCAAAACATAGAGGTGCCATATATATATATATATTTTTTTTTTTGCCTGTAGTGACCTAAAAGTTACTGTAAACTTTAACTGGAATTGAGGCATATATTTTTGAAAGTAAGCCTTGATTTTTTTAAAGTCACACTAGATTTTCAAAACTAAGGTTTTCTTTGGATTTTGATAAACTCAGTATATTAGTGTGTCATTGCACATATGACCATCATAAAATAATTTGATTTTGCATAGGTATGAACAAAAATGTCAAATATGGGAATCCAAAGTAAGGATCAGGAATTACCCAAGGTTTTTGTTTTCATGTACGTGTAAACGTAAGCATATCTTTTTAAGTGTTCAATTTTTCTCAGCTGAAATTTAAAAACTTCACTCATAAAGCTCAAGACCAAGAGGGTGGCATCTCTGCCCCTGGTATGTGGATGTCAACTAGATGATGTTTAAGCTCCCTTCTAATCCAAACCATCTATGGCCCTAATCACTAAGGGTCAATGCTTAATACATAGTTAGTCCTCTCGAACGCAACAAAATTTTAAGGTTTGAAAGGAGGAGAACCTGGCATACTCTACTTAAAATGGTTGTTGCCAAAATAAGTCACTTTTGCAAGTGTCATGATAGGGAGAAGAAGAAAGGAATCTTTGTAGTAATGCTGTCATGTTTGTATTACTTTCTGTACCTACTTTTGTTCTCATCTCTTTCATTTTCTTTCCAGAAAGTGCCAGAAAATCCTTGGCAAAAACACAGAACTCTGGGAATTTGAAGTTTACAAGTTTAAAGAAATAGGTCAGCTTAAAGTAAGTTAATTTCTGTGTCTGCACTCAAGTAATTTGTATGTTTTACTTACTATTTATATTGACCGAGTATCTAAAGCATCACATTTAATGACGCCACTCTGGTATTGCTGCCCCAGATCTCTGTTTCTAGACAGCTGTCTTTCTGATTGATGTGTATGTGTCTTAAAACAAGAGTTTTAAGAGGCATAGTTCTATGTATTCTACTTGTTGGCAGTCTCCACGTGAAAGACCCACCCCCAAGGCTTCTACTTGCAAAGATGCTCACCGTTAAATATATCTTTCCCATTTACTTTTCATTCATTTGCAGTATGTCCTGAAAAATCCTACCCCCGAGTATTACGGAAAACAGACTCTGAGGATGCCAGTCATTCTGGCAAATCCAGGTCCATTGCAACAGTTACACAACTTTAAGTGTCAAAAAATTGCAAAGCAGCAGTGAAGACCTATGCTGTGTGGTAGAAATGGTCATAAGAAAGAGGAGCAGTCTGCACTGTCTGGTGTTTTCCCCAGTCACAAGCCAGGAACAACGGCAGTACACATTTAATGTGAGAGTCTCAGTTAATAAATTGTACAGGACATAAAGCCTAGAACTGTCACTGCTAAACCAATTGAAAACATTATGCACACTCCCTTTGGTAACGTGTACATTTACTTCTGAATTTTATGTCTTCCTATTCAAACTCAATGAGCCAAAAAGGACATACTATTAAGATCTCACAGCATGCAGTCCCTTGCTGGTTTTGAGCTATTTAATTCTGTTCAAAGACCAAAAATGTTTCAGCAATACAAATTTCAGAAATGTCTGACTTCTGTTTCAGAGCCAGTCCAGTGCAAAAACAGCCTTGCCTTTGACTTCTTTGTGATTTGGTGCATTCTTTACTACTTTGGAAGATAAAGTCCTATGTTTCTGTTTCTTTATTTCAATCCAGTAAAGGACTTGAATGCAGGTACAGGTGAATTTTTGGTACACTGCTTCTTAGTCCTTTTGGGTTAATTTTGTTTTTTAGCTGCAAATATCTGGAAGGGATGTTTGTCTTGTCTCCACTTATGTCATCCAGCAGACTGTAAAATATAAAAAAATTTGCAGGTTTGTTGCAAAAAAATCTCTGCTCAATTACTGCCTTTCTAAACAGTTGGCTGTTTTCAGCCTTTAAAATATCTTTTTTCTTCTTAGAGCCTAGGCCCAGGAATTCTCAAAAATGTTTGAGTTGCAGTCCATTACATTATTCAGCTTCAAGTTGCAGTTCCAGAAAATTCCTGCCTTATTTCAGTATTTCAATAGCATATAATTTTTCCCAAATTTCTAAAGATGTCTGAGCATCATAAAGGATGATCTAAATTAAGCCAGATCTAAAGTAAGGGGTTCATGTAATGCTTGGGATTGCTTGTGTGGAATTTTTACCTACTTATGTGGATAGCAGATATCAAACACCATATTGTAACTGGCCTATAATGGCTTTAAGCCCTTATGAGGAGACTATTTGAGATGTGGAAACAGAGTTTATTTCAAAACAGAATTGTCCTGGAAGAATTCGCACTGTATGTAAGTTGCCTGAAATCTGATGTTTCAAATCTAGTAGGATTTGCCGCTAAGGTGACAGTAAACTAAAGGCTTGAAATTTCCTTCCTGCACAGAGGAATTAGTGATACCCCAGTGTCAAAGTCTTTGGGGTGAGTGTTGTTTGTCTCCGTGTGATTTTAGGGGGGTTTTGAGTGTTCTGTAGTAAGTGGTCCTGTTTGGCTACCAAAGGTTGCATTTTGATATCTTGCTGTCTCTCGTCTTCAGTGGATGTCCTCTAGCAAACTTCGTTGTGGCAGTGTCAAGATTCTAGAGCCTTGCAATGATCTGTTCCTCTCCTCCTCCAGCAGTGGTGGCTTGAGGGAATTACGTGCTTGTTTTGCTTTTTGCCCAGCCTGGAAATGAAACTCGAGATAATTTTAGTAAGGAGGTAATATAAAAGAGGATCTTTATTTGAAGGCCTTCAGGAGCAGTTATGGAAAGATGTCCACAAAAGCTCACCCCTACAGGGATGAGTACATATTTACAGGTTTTAGGAAATTAGAATAATTGATGAAAAGCACCAATTAGGAGAACAAGTAGTGATGCAATTTCCCCCCAGGTCAAGCCCCTTCTCTGGAGCCCCCCCTTCAGCACTAGTTGTACTTTGTCCAGGAGAATGTATCTCAAAGAGTTGTTCTCAAACATGGTTCTCAGGAAGAACCAAGATAGCACAGGGGCTTTGCACCTCCTGGGGCTTGGAGCTCTGGAATTTGTTGTGTCTTTCTGCTTAGGGAAAGGCAATAGGAAAGTACTGGGAAAACTAGTTACTAATGCAATAGGTGATAGAGTTACAAATACATGTATGAAGAAAACAGAGAACATAGAAAAAAGGCAAAACCCAAATGGCATCACTTGTGCTCAAGGTGCTTCAGTATAAAATCTAATGTCCTAGCTCAAGCAGCTGAGGAAGGTGGATGGATTCAAAGGAAGATTTCAAACTCTTGTGAGTGCTGGCTGTTGTGGCATGAGGGATACAATACACTCCATTCTGTTTGCTGTGACAGCAGTGGTGCAGGATGATCAGCTAGCAGCAGCAGTGCTTTAAGCAAAACATTGGCTAGAAGACATTTAAAAAATTTCACCTGACTGTAGTGAGCATAGCAAAGAGCAGAACTATCCTGACAGGCTCTTAGATATCCTTTGAGGAATAAGTAATTATTGTTATGGCTTATTGGTAAGATGGTTTAAGCTATCTCATGTCAACTTTTATATGGGCTTTCTTGTGTATACTTCATCCTTACATTTATTGATAAGAAGTTTGAAAACAGATCTTGAAAAGAAACAAGGGAAAAAAATATTTCTGTGTATAGTATCCCTTTTTTATTTAAAGTTACCTTACCACATAGTTCAAGAATTGGTACAAAGGCAATCTGATTCAGAAGCCTTTTTGTCTGAACTTGCTCCCTAACTGTAGCTTAAAAATAAAATAGGAACAATTTGTAACCTCCAGCATAGGTCTCAGTTCACCTTTGTTCCAAGGCTTAAAAATAACTCGTATGCTTCTTACATGCTTCTTGTAGGCTTAGTCTTTCCTGAGCGTGGAGGTGGCTGTGTTTTTTCTTCAAAGCAATGGGACATGGGGCAGGAGAAATTTCCTTCACAAAGTAGCCTGGCTTACGCAACTAGGAACTGTGCCTCTCCAGAGCTCACTGTGTGGCCACACTGCAGCCAAGAGTTGCTACAATCTGTTGGGGGAGAATGTTCTTTTAGGAGGTAGCAGAAAAGTAGAAGTGGGAGTGCAAACAGCCATTGGAGATTGTCTTCTGCCTTTGAGTCTCTGGTTAATGTCCAGCTTGCCTTCTCTATAGTCAAAAGAGACTTTTTTGAAGGGGTCAGTAATATGATATCCCAGAGCAGGTGGCAAGACTGTGCCCTGAGTTAACTGATAAATTCTATGACAGCTGGTGGGAGCTGATGTTGTCAGCACTACATTTCAAAAACTGGCAAGTCCAAACAGCACAGGGAGATGAGAGGTCTAAAATGTATTGAGATGTTTTTTCTCCTGCTTTGTTCAAGCAACTTTAGTAACAAACTGCTATTGTACCATATCTCAATAGCTGGCAATAGGCAACATCTCTGAGTGTTTGGAGGAATTTCACTGGTGTTGGTCCTTCAGCTACAAACCCTATAATCCCCAGACACCTGGTAGCAGTAGGATTTATTTTGGCAGGTGAAATAATCTTGGCCTCTAGTTGCATGGAATAGTAGTCCTAATTAGATGCTGTGCTGAAATTCCAGCTGATGAGCTGATTTAGTCTGGCAGCTTCTCATCTCCTCCTTGCTGGAATGCAATTCCTTAACACCTTCTATACAGTAACAGATCACATGCCTTCACCCTTTTCATGGAGAGATGTATTTTCAAATTAATTTTCAATTGAGTATGTGAAAATAGCCCTTCATAGAATGTGGTGACCCCAAAGTAAGTCATAGTTCAAAATTACACATATACTGTGCTTGTGTGGCCAGGTTCTGGTAGTGGGAGTGCTACAGTAGTGGCTTCTGTGAGAATCTGGCAGAAGCTTCCCACATGTCCATCAGAGCCAATGCAAGCCAGCTCCAGGATGGACCCACTATTGGTTAAGATCAAACCAGTCAGGAATGAGAGGAACACCTCTGTGATAACAGATTTTAAAAGAAAGAAAAAAAGTTATTGCACAGTTGTAATTGTGACTAGAGAAGAACAGAGTGATAATATAAGAGAGGAATAGCTCTGTAGACACCAGGGTCAGTGGAGAAGATGCTTCCTCTGCAGGCCGTGGTGAATACTGTGGTGAAGCAGCTGTGCCCCGCAGCCTGTGGAGGACAAAGGGGATGCAGAAATCCACGTGCAGTCCATGTAGGAGCCCATGCTGCAGCGGGCTGGGCCTGAAGGATTGTGTCCAATGGAAGAAGTGACCCACATTGCAGCAGCCCATGAGGAACTGTGCCCATGGAATGGACTCATGTTAAAGAAGTTTGTGGAGAGCTATCTCCTGTGGGAAGGACACCACGCTGGAGGAGGGGAACGACTCCTCTACCTGAGTAGCAACGAGAGGGAAGCAACGTGTGGTGAACTGACCATAATTCCCATTCCTTGTCTCCCTGTGTTTCTGGGGTGAAGGAGGTAGAGTCCAGAAAGGAGGAATGGATGAGGGAAGATGTTTTTGAAATTTATTTTACTTCTTCTTATCCTGCTCTGGTTTGGTTATTAATAAACTCAATTACTAACCCAAATGTGAGTCTGTTTTGCTGTGATGGTATTTGGCGAGTGATCCCTTCTGGATCTTATCTTAACCCATGAACCCTTCATTATATTTCTTCTCCTGTGTCCAGTTGCGGAGGGAAGTGAGAGAATGGCTTTATTGGGTGCCTGATGTCCAGTCAGGGTCAACCCACTACAAGACATTTTTCAGCTAGTGAATCCTTATACCTTTTATGAGGCCAAGACTTAACAAAATGGATTTTGAAAGCATTCTTGTTTTGAGGGATCTTTTATGGATTTTGTTTTCTAAAGGACTTCTGGTCTCTTAAGGACAATGGCTGGTTCTCCCATTTAATTAGTATCTTGCCATCTTTGTCTCAAATGATAGTTCTTTCAAATTAGTTTCAGTGTGTATAATCCTAAAGTAAGTAACTTCTGGGTGCTGCTTACAAGAATGAGTTTATAAGACTTCCTGTGATTACCAGGGTATAGCTTTGTTCTTTTGTTTCACAATATTTTTTTTTCCTATCCGTATACCAGAATGTTACATATCATTCCCCATCTGACACTGTTCTCTTTGTTCCTATAGGCAATTAGTCGTTACTTGCCAAGACGAGATCCGGTTTTGAAACCTCTGATCTATGAAATGGTTCTGCATGAATTTTTGGAGAGTGACTATGAGGTACTGCAGTCTGATGTGTCCACATCAATGTGTCCAATAGTTATTGCCAGCCAAATACCCTTAGCAGTGCAGAATTCTGCAGCAGATTCTCAGATATATTCAAATAGATTATCAGTAGACAATTCCACAATAATGACAATATTAAAAAGTTGAATTTTAATTTTAAGTAACAAATAGAATGTTCTTCAGAGCATGCAAATACTGTGAGATTGATTATTTATTAGACTGTTATTTTTAGCTTGTTTAGTGTAGCATAGGTGGTTGAGGTGATGCACAAAGCCTACAGCATCTGAGAGAGACTCAGCTTCATGAATCTTGATAGCATTGCCCTAAGAACGAAAAATCTATGTTCTGCACTGTACATGTCTGTGGGCACGTGAAAGTTCCTTGAAGGTTAAGGACAGCAGATATCATCTCAGAGGCTTAGCTGAAGCTTTGATGTTTTGAAATGCTCCTTAGGCATGCTTTCTATTTCTGTTACAATCTCTTATACTTTTAGGGGTTTGCAACCCTAATAAAAGAGTGGCCTGGAGATCTGTACAACAACACAATCATAGTTCAAGCTGTAGTAGATCACCTGAAGAAAGATCCACAGAACAGGACTTTGCTACAAACACTGGCAGAATTGTGAGTACAATTTTAAATTCCTGTTACGAAAAGTACACTTACAATAGTGTACTGCAGTTTCAATTTTAAATTCCTGTTACGAAAAGTACACTTACAATAGTGTACTGCAGTTTATCTATATTTGCTTAGCTCTCTTAACAGAAATCTTCTTTGCTGTGGTCTACAGAGTATTGGCTTTCTCTCCTCTCCACTCTGCTGATTGCACAGCTTAGCAATTCTTTACCCTTCCTTGTAAAGTTCACATTGAGTATGAAAGTAAATTTTTAAGCATGAGATTGGATTTCCTACTCCTCTTTTCATAGTAAATAGCTAGCATTCCTCTTCATTCTGCCAGAGGAAACCTCTTTTTTGAAGTGTGCATTTCAGAATTACTCATGTGAAAATAAAATGGTGGGAGGTTTTGCCCACTGTTTAAGAGGTAGTGTATTTAGATTTACTGCATGGATGGAAATATGTGACTGGAAAATGTGCCAAAACTGATCTGGTTCTTGGTCAGTTTGTACAGGGATGAAGCTGTTTGATTTTCTCAGCCTGATCACTGTGCCACTTTCATACTGCTTCCTTGAAGAAAGAAGAGTTACTGTCTATTGCTATGTTACAATATGCCTGAAAGTTTTAAGGAAACAATTTCTTTTTAGCTCTAAAGAGTGTTGCAATTGGTTTCCAGGTGTTGAAAGGCTAGCATTTTGTGAGTCTTCCCCTGTGAGTTGAAAATGAAAATGCAGAAAACTGCAGGTCAGAACACAAATGAAGGCCAATATAAACAGAGGTGAAATAAATGTTGCCTGATGTTTATCTCCTTTACAAAAATGAATCAGAGTTCTATTTAGATATTTATAAAATCAAGTAGTACCCTAACATGTTTTACATACTGGAGTATGTTTGTATTTTCTCTCATAAGTGATTTTCCTACACTTAAGTATGTAACATTACATGTATTTTAATCCTGGCTTTATCAGGTACACTTATGATCAGCGCTATGGCAAAGCCCTAGAAATCTACCTAACTCTGAGGCACAAAGATGTCTTCCAGCTGATCCACAAGCACAATCTTTTCAGTTCTATCAGAGACAAAATTGTTCTTCTCATGGATTTTGATTCAGAGGTATGATGATCTTAATGATTTTATATTCACTTTCCTCTAGATATAATTTAACAGATTAAAAATAAATTATCTGAAGTTGGTGTTGAGGCAGAGAGTATGTTTGCTGCATCTGGATACATTCTGAGATAAGGAAGATTGTTTGCCTAGATTGCAAAATAATTGACCCAAGGATTATTTTCTTCCTTCATATTTCCATTTGTGTTTCATTTCCATTTCCATTTGTCACTCTCAGTGAGAAGTGTCCACATCATTTGAGGTCATTGTGATTCTCAAGTGACAACATTAAATATAATTTCACACAGAGTATCATTTCACCATGTTACCCTTCCTATATTTTGAATCAAATAATGGTATTAATAAACCAAAGAAAGGAGATAGTGAATTTATTTAGGTATATAATAAATGTACTTGCCATTTTCCTTTCACCACAGTCAATTAATCTGCTTCTGAAATTTTTCAAGGTTATTAACCTAAATTCCAAAAATCAGGAAGTGTTTATTCCATGCTGAATTCTATCTTCTTTGTTTCCAGCTGGCTACAAAACCCAAACAAATGAGTTTTGGTGTGATCACTTGGGAAGATGACCAAATAGATCTCTTTTTTCAGTGCAATAGTTGTTTAAGCACTGTAGCTAAAATAATGCCCATTCTAAACTATATGGAGAAAAAAAAAGTATCTTTTTTTAATACAATAGAATAAGTCATATCAAGAATCTGTGGTTTGGTAATTTTTGAAAGTGAAGCAAAAGTTTGCTCTTGAAAGAGGAAGCAGAACCTGAATCCTGGTGGCCACTTGGCTTACAAGGTCTTGTCTGCTTGATTAGTGGTATTGGTGCACAGATTGTTTGGAGGAATCCAGTTGTGAGGAAGGTTTAATTGTACGTTTCTTACATAGTCATCACCCTGCAGTTCCCTTTTGCAAGGGAATAAATAGTATTTCTACATTGTTCGGCAGTGGCTTTTTGTGACTGATGATGATTCAGTGGGCATACTTCACCTGCAGTGTAGGTGCACAGCATTTATTGTTATTAGTGTGGAAACTTAAGAGAAGTATTCTGGAAGAATACTGCAATGCTGTACTGTCAGGATATGCTCGTGTTATGTAAATTGCCCTCTGAATTTCTGTTGCTGAGAACAGTAGGTCTGCAATATCCATCTGACACCCATTACTGAATAAGCACAATACTATATAGAGTGTGAGAAAATATGCATACCTGTTTCCTACTTGAGTTCTCTTTCTCTGTTGTAGAAAGCAGTAGACATGCTTTTGGATAATGAAGATAAAATTTCCGTGAGTATTACAAGTTCATGGTATGGCAGTCCAATGCTAGCTTTTATTACCTGTCCTCCTTTCAGTCTTATAAATGTGATGTTTATCACAGGTTTGTTTTCTTTCAGATTGACAGAGTTGTGGAAGAATTAGAAAACAGGCCTGAGTTACAGCATGTGGTAAGTATTCCCATATTCTCTTGATTTCAAGTTGAGCTGAATAAACTCTTGGCTGGACATACCTTTTACAGGTGTGTTTATCTTGTCAAAGTGCACCTGACACTGAAATGTCATAATCATCAAAGACAAAGTGGCTACTTCTGCCAATTTCCTCTTTAGCATGGCCATAGTATCTTCATAGTAGTTAAATGATCTTAAATGTGTACCTGTTAGAATTTGATAACATAATGCATGCTTATTAACATCTCCTTATAGCATTGTAGGCACTTGTCTTTACTGGTCAATTACTTCTTGCTTTTATTTCTCCTTTTTCCCTTCCCAAAAATGGGGTTATGTCCTGGTTTAGGGCAAATTTGGGAGGAAAATCCAAAAGGGGTACCTCTAGAAAGCAGATTTAAGCCCCTCCACCTACTGGTTTGGGAAAAGATTTCCTTGGAGAAAAGTGGAAAAAACTGCTTATTTAACAAGTATTCACAAGCATAAAACATTAGTAATATTAAACAATAAAACCTCTTGCTGTCCTGAAGAGATGGCAAATTCAGAAAGTCCTTGTTGTGAGGTGTAGCGTGGCTCACTCAGTCTCTCACACTCTCTCCTGTGCTGGAAAATGCCACGTCCCAGCCCCGATGGGACAAGGCGTGAGCTCCTGGTGTTTTTCTGGGTTTTCAGTCTAGAGCAGGGCTGAGCAGTTCCAAGAAAAAGAAAAGCCACTGTCCAGGGAACTTCTCTGCCTCAGCTAACTAAAAAAACTAACTAAAAGCAAAGGAGAGCTCTCTCCCACCATCCCTGCTGCAGAGAACACAATCCATGAGAAGGAAAGCTGAAAACTCTTTATGTTTTGAATACAACCACCTCAGACATTTCAGTGCTTCTCCTCGCCCCCTTCACTCTCAGATCTAGTTTTAAAGGTGCAGAACTTATTTCTGGGCTAAACAGATGAATGGGGATACAATTCAGCATCATAAAGTCACCCCAGAACAGGTTGGTTGGTGCGTGCAGCTATGTTTGCTGATCCATAGAGAAAGTGAATTGCTTGTCTTTCTGGAGCTGTAACTTCCATAAACTGTTGAATTGTTCTTGTTTGTACAGAGTTACAATATCACTGTAAGGCTGTGGCTCCACATTCCTATTCCAAAAGCTCCTCTTTGGTTTCAACATGCTGTCAATGGAGTACATAATGTGTGACTGTGGGCTTGGGCTGTATTAAAGAGGGAATTTTAACTTGCTGCTAGTTACAGATAGGGCTCAAGTATTCATCTGGTGGAGAGGTGATTTATGGGTTAGAGATCTGATTATGGGAAGCAGATCTATGAAGAGTGCAGTCTGCAGCCCAAGAGCTTTGCAAAGGCAACTGACAGACTATCAGTTTACAGATGGGATGCATACAAGAGGAAGGCAACAAAGATGGTGAACGGTCTAGAGGAGAAGCCATACAAAGAGCAGCTGAGGTCACTTGGTTTTATTCAGCCTGGAGGAGACTGAAGGGAGTCCTTGTAGCTATTTACACTTTCTTCACAAGGGAAGTTTCAGGGCAGGCACTGATCTCTTCGCTGGTGACCTGTGACAGGACCCAAGGGAGCCAAGCATGAAGCTGTGTCAGCAGAGGTTTAGGTTAGATATTAGGAAAAGCTTTGTCCACTAGAGTGACTGGGCAGTGGACCAGGCTTCCACTCTGGCGAAGTGGTCACAGCAGCAAGCCTATCTGAGTTCAAGAAGCATTTGGAAAATGCTCTCAAGAACATGGTGTGGTTCCTGGGACTGTCCTATGCAGAGCCAGGAGTTGGATTTTGATTATCTATGTGGTTCCCTTCCAACTCAGGAGTTTCTGTTTTTCCATTAATAATATTGAATAAGTGGGTTTGAATTCTGATTCTTTTTTGATTCCTAGTATTTACACAAGCTTTTCAAAAGAGACCACCATAAAGGCCAACGATATCATGAGAAACAGATCAGCCTTTATGCTGAATATGATCGACCAAACTTACTTCCATTTCTCAGAGACAGCACACACTGCCCACTGGAGAAGGTAAGCCCCAAAAATCTAAGCATAGGTCCTTGATTTTTATGTCTGGTCTGTAGCTTGTAGTCTTGCAAATTTCAAGCTGTGTCTGGTACTGCCCTCTACTGCCCATAAGAGGGATCCTTTGAGTTTGTGACCATCACTTGCAGTTTGGTTTGCAGAGCTGATGACACCTGAGACTTTCCTCTCTCAGCTCACAGGGCAGGAATTGATGGGTATTTTTAATGTGGAAGTTCTGAATTCACATTTGATGTGTAGCTACAGCTACTAGCTATATCTACTCATCAGTGCTTAGGCTGGCTGGACAGTAGGTTATGGTTTCAAGAAATTGACAATCATTTTGCCAAATCTAGGAGCTGTCAGTGTTAGATCTTGAAAAACCAGTTACAATAACTGTAACTGTAGTTATTCTATCTTTTTATTGTAAGGCCATAAGTTTCTCTTGAATAATATATACAATGTAAGTCACTGAACTAACAGGGCTAAAAGTATTTTTTCTTTGTACTTTGGCTAATACACTTGGGGCTTTACAGAGTACCAGGTTTCCATCTTCTAGTACTTTTTTTTTCTATTTTCCCTCCTTGCTCTTTCATGTCAAATTACAAAATGCATAAAGGTAAGGCCAATCTTGAGTTGGTTTCCCTGCTTGAATTAATATGAAATGAATGGAATTCTAAGTTTTCCAACTTAGATAGATCAGTATTTTATTATTTGTATTTGTTGCTGTTAATGTCTGAGCAGAGCAGACCTTGTGAAAGGATGCCTATCCATATGCAGCTATGACACAGTGATGATGACACAGTGGAGTAGTTTTCAAGTGTAATGTTGAATGTTGTGTTTTGGTTAATATTCCAAAGAAAACTAGTACTGTTACTGGTACCTCTCTGGTTTTGCATGCTTTTGTCTACTGGAAAATGCGTTCTTAGGATTGGAGAATAGGGATTTTTGAAACCATTACCTGAAACTAGATTGACTACTTTAGGCGGTGGGCTTGAGAGGTTTCCAGCCAGAAACTTTGGTCTATAATATTGGCTTACTTGTTTTTAACTTTCTGATTCTTAGTTTCTGCCTTATGCATTATTCATGTGATCATGGTTTCATGTATAAAACCTTACCTGCATTTTTCTTTTAATTTTGAGGCAAATTAGTTTTAGTTATTGCACATCCAGCCTCCTATCTTTAGTGGTGGGTGGTGCAGAAAAGTGCTGTATGAAACTGATGCTCATTGCTGGCACTGCTTTGCTGAAAATTCAGGTTATGAGCAAGAACAGGTCAGAGGCCCATCAGCTTGTGGAATGCGTGGTGCAGTAATCACCTAAGTCAAGAGAGAAGAATGTCAGAAAAAATGTGTCATTCTAACCTTAATGTTAAAATGTTAACTTCTTTCAGTAAGGAGCAAAGGAGGAGAGGAAAAGATACTACTACTAATTCTATAATTATACTTCTTAAAATGAATATCGTATAGTAACACTTCTTGTGACATACAGATCTTTGTTCTAAGAAAGTGAAAAGGGGACTAAGAATTCCCAGTTACTACTATTTTCAGTTCCTGTTAAGCAAGTTCTAACATGTTGTAAAAATTGCAAAAAGCAATTTCTGTTTGAAAAAATCCACTCTTATTAGTTCTCTAATGAAATTATGAACTCCTCAATAAGAAATAATTTATGCTCTCTAGAAGTATGCCATTTTTATTAATTTTAAAAATGAGCTGGAAGAGAAGTAGGAATGTTCCCTGTTTTCCTCTAGAGGGAGCATGACAGTCAGGAAATGGCAGTATCTAGTGCTACTGAATACCTGGTGCTATATAGTTTACATTTTAAGTGGAGAGGGAAAATGAAGGCTGTCAGCTATGTGTATAACTTATTAGTATTATTCATACATTCATTCACCTGAAGTATCTGGTTGGTAATTCACTTACCCCTAGCCCAAAATTGTTGTCCATGTCTCTCATCTTCATAGTATGGCTTCTGAAATAATGAGAAATTGAAGGAAAAGTTAAATCCTTCCTCATCTTTGATTGTAGCTATACTTCATGTATTTAAAGTTTTGATTTACAAGTGTGAAAGTTGGTGAACAGTTGTCTTTACAGGAATGCTATGAATCTTGAGTTTGCTTTCTGTTTCCAAATTAGAAATAGACACAGCATTGTTTATTGGATACCAGCCCTGCCAGTTTCCTATTACTACAAATTTTTTGGTAATCAGTTTGGTAGTTTTGATAATTGCGCTGGTTCCCAACTACACACAGATTCTGTAGCTGCTAAAGATACTTAGCCCTCAGGTCTTTAAACCAAATTTATGAGAAATGTTTCCTCTATATTATTCATATTTTTGATTTTGCATTGTCTTCTTGGTACAAGATTTGGAGGGCACTCTCTCCTGAAACCATTCTGGTTACCCTGAAGAGATTTTCAGCCTTGTGTTATTAATGAATGTCAAGCAGACTTCCATCACTAGAGACCACATAAGTCCACCCATAGGAAGCAAGTCTTGATAGCACATAACCTTAATGTTTTGTATTAACCAACTCTTGGAGCCAGAGTAAAGAACTTGCCGGTAGAATTAAAGGCAGAGATTGACATAGTCCAGACTGAAATACCTGTTCTGTCCCCAGATTTGTTCAGTCTCAGAAAGAATTTTAAAGAGTCATGGAAGTCATGGAGTTTCTCTTCTTAATTATGGCCAGAGGACTTGGGTGTGTTTAAGTCTTCAGCTTAACACACACAAGTCCTCTGGGTTTGGGGTTGTTAAGGGAGCCTATGTTCCTGTCAAAATGTAACTTCGTGGAAAAATCACTCCACACTTCTTGCAGCATTTGTGATCAATAAAATTTCATGTTGCATGGTTTCCTGCATTATCTTCTCTCCTCTCTTCCTTTACATTCAAGGCTCTTGAGATCTGCCAGCAGAGGAACTTTGTGGAAGAGACAGTCTATCTTCTAAGTAAGTAACTTAGTGTAAATAACTGTGCTCAATTACAACACTTTTAAACTTGTAATAAAGTTTATGGTGTGAAAATATATTGTCATGATTTAGAAAATAAAACAAAGCAATGGATGGGTATGATAACTTCATATATTGTGTTACTGTGTTTTTTACTTCGTGTTCTGGGATTCTGGAAGTGTTGCAGAGGCTGTGGGGAACAAGCTAGGCAGGGAGGTATTTCTGATACAGTCTCCAAGAGAAGAGTAATACTGCCAGTTTTGAAAAGAGAGGAGAAATTGAACAAATGTTTTATTCTGAATGAATCTCAGAAGGTTAGCATTATCTTTTGCTGAGATTAAAGATTTGCTTATATTGCTTTCTATCATTTATTTCCATAAAATTAGTTGTAAATTAACTCCTTCAGCTGGCCAAGAATTCTACCTCTGAATGAGAGGCATTGAAAGACTTATATGTATGTTTATGTATTAGTCTTGAACAGAATAGTAAGCATTTTTTTAAACAATCTCTGGTTCAGTAAGAAGAATATTTTGTGGACCATTTTAGTGGAGAGTAGGATTTACTAATTAATATATTTAAAGAATAGTTAATAATTTTTGCTACTTCTTCCTGTTTCCTCTTATTTTTCATGGGTGTAAGCTGTGCTATTCTTACTGCAAATTAAGAGGGTTCATGTGGGCCCTTGTACCTGGTATTTCATGGTATAGTTTATGTCCATACACATGCACACACTCCCCCTCATGTTAGATGTTGCTTCAGTTCAGAACCCCAAATATGATCCAACATATCTTTGAGAAAGCCTCCTGGTCCCAGTCCAGCAAACTGCCCCAAGCACTTGTTCACATTTTACTGATTTGCATTCCTACATCTGAATAAACTAGATTTGGTCTTAGGTGAATTAGTTTGAGTCAACTTCACACAAAAGTCTTATTGAAAGAGCACTGAGTACTGATGGGCAATTAGCACTTAAAATCTTTTATTTTTCCTTCCAGGCAGAATGGGTAATAGCCGCAGTGCCTTGAAGATGATAATGGAAGAATTGCAAGATGTAGATAAAGCTATTGAATTTGCCAAGGAACAAGATGATGGAGAACTTTGGGAAGATCTCATATTATATTCTATTGACAAACCACGTAAGTGGGATAGTTTCTGGGAAGTTTTGCATGTGTGGAATGCTATTGAAATTAGAGGATTGAATTATTCACATGTAGGTTAGAGAAGGCATTTATGTATGGTCAGGGAGGTGTTCTGGTTTGTGAAGCACAGCACAGCTGGCCTACTGTGCATAAAACTTGCATTAAGGCACTGTGAGTACTTGGAGGGTTAACATTGAATAAGCTCTGCATAATTATGTCCTCAATGACAAGGGGACAGTAGTGTTTTTAGTTTAGCAGAATGAGACTTTTTATTTTTAGACAGCCTCAAAACAGAGTCTTCAAGCTTGATGAGGACTTTGCATACTATGTTGTTACAACTGCTTCCCTTCAGGATTCCCTTCAGGAAAATGAAGAGCCTACACCTTTCTTCCCCCTAATTTATTTTGTTTCTGTATTACAAAGGTAAGACTGGTAATAATGAGTGCCTTTTGCCTTTCATTCATTATATGAAAAACTACTCCACGTTAAAAGGTTATATGGACTCAGAAACATAAGTATCAGTGTTGTCGTAGAGGCAGATTCAAAGTTCAAATGACTAAGAAAAGAGAATTTCTTACCTATCTGTTCTATTAGTTTTTTGCAACCTCTTCTGGGGCTTTAAATTAAGACTTTAAAATCTCTCTTGGGACCTCTTTTCTGGGAGATTGAGAGTCTTGTAGAATTAGTGTCAGAATATGTATCTTTTCATCCCTTGGCTGCTAATTTTGACAGGAAGAAGTGACCAATATTACCCATACTTGAATGCATCACTAGAAGTGATGTACAGTAAGTGACATCTTTAGAGCAAAAGGGATTCAAAGCATACAGAATTTTCTAAGTACCTCTATGTTACAGTTTCGGCCTATATGCAGAGTAGCTCTAGTGATATTCCTCAGTTGTGGGGGTTGAAGAAAAAACACAGCCTTGAGTCATCATTCTAGTGGGTTTTTTAGCCAGATGCTCTTCAAAAAGCAAAAGACTTCTATCGTGTCACTCTTACTAATGTTTAGAAACACATTGAAATCATGTTAGGTGCTTGAAAATTTGTTTTTAAAGCCTGGAACTGGAAATGGAATTACTACATAAAGTAGTTATTTTTTTCACTCTATTTTCTTGAGTACTCTTTATTTTTAAATCAAAATGCATTATTTACTTGTGAGTTTGTGCTGGAGACTCAGTTACCACTTTGCTGAATACACTGGAAGTTCTGTAAATCGCCAAACTGTATCTTTCTCACTTTCTCGAAGGCTTATATTCAAGTAAATACAGCTACAAGAAACATACAAAGACTGTAAAAGAGACTTAGTGTTTTCACGTAGTAGAGAACTGTCAAGGAATAAGCCAAAGCCTGTAGCTTGTCACCAAAGTATCTTTTAATCAGGTATTGTGCTGGATTGCTTTTCTTAATTTCTTGGCCTCTTGGTTTTCACAGCTTTTATTACTGGTTTGTTGAACAATATTGGAACCCACGTTGATCCTATTCTTTTGATCCACCGCATTAAGGAAGGCATGGAGATTCCTAATTTGAGAGACTCACTAGTGAAAATTCTTCAGGACTACAACTTGCAGGTAGATGTTGCCTTCTTCATGTGATACTCATTTTCAGAGAGACAGCAAACCCTCTTTGTCACTGAACAGCACAAGAAATTGCTATTGTGATGTGTTCAGTTGTTGGTCATGGACACTGTGGGCCAACACAAAACTATGGCAGAAACAGTGGAAGTTTGTCAAGATTTTTTGATGGCTTCTAGCCCTTCTAAATGTCTTCCATATTGTCATAAGCCTGGTGGGTTAGTAGAATCAGAAGCATCTAGAGTGATTCAGCCTATTTTACACTGCCCAGCTGTCCAGTATTGGAAAGTTTCATGAACAGTACTTTTCATTCTGTTTCACATGAATGCAGAAGGCAGAATGGAGGCAGAATGCAACGTGCCCTTGCTCAAACATTTATCAGGTGTTAAAGCCATATGCTAAGTGTCGTACTAACTGAGGAAGATGAACTTCTAAAATCAAATTCAATGTTGCAGAATCAGTTGGTTAGAGCATGATTTTAATAATGCCAAGGTTGTGGTTTCGATTCCTGTTTTATGGACCATTCGCTTAAGAGTTGAACTCAATGCTCCTTCCAACTCAGAATATTCTGTGCATGTGTTGCTGTTTAGGCATTTAAAAAAAAATGGCGTTCACTGGATTATGGGAGTTTTTACCCCAGCACAGTTACGCAGATCTGTGCAGTCCCCTATGTGGTTGGTTCTTACACATGTTTGTAAGAACTTACAGGCACACCTTTCAGTGCTCCCTAAAAGTAGCCAGCAGAGTGTGTTGCATTGCATATTTTACATCTCCCTGCTACAAAAGGAGTCCCAAACTTGAATTCTCTGTTGTGCTGTTCTGCATCACTCTACTGTAAGAAAGATACAGAGGAGCTTGAATGCCTCCAATGTGACTACAGAGTCCAAGAAAACGTAGTTCAGTAGGCAACTGAAACTCTGATTTTCTGAGCCTCAAACATTTGTTCCTCATCTGTTATTAGTCTTTCAATATTTTGAGCAAATAGATGGGCTTGATGGTTACATTAAGGTCACAGCTGGTATCTTGCCAGGCCAATAAAAATCCATATCTCCTTTCAGGGCAGAGTTTAAGCCTTTCTAAGGCTTTTCCATGATTTTATTTTTATATGAACTTCAGATTATGACTTTGGCTACTTCAAAAGAAGCATTTTACATTTCTTCATCTCCCAACACTTGTTGGATGTGAGGAACCTCCCTGACAAAAATAGATACATGTTTGCATATAATGCATTTTGTAACATTACTTCTGATTTTGACTTCACCAGGTGCTAGTATCCTTCCAAAATGACACTAGCTAAATACCACGCATTTCAACAGTTGCGTGTTAATCTTGCTGATGTCAGTACTGCCATTGATCCTTCTGTTCCTGCATTCTCATGAAATTAAAATGTAATATTTGTGTTTGCAGGCAGACTGAGAAAATGCTGTAAGCATAGCTTCAGCTTTACACATATGCAGAGTACATTGCGTGGCTTCAGACAAAGCTGATGGCATCATTTGGTCCTATTTTGGGGATGGAACTATAATTATTTCTTCAAATACCTTTTAACAGAATTACTTTTGGATTTAAAGCATGTATTTAACCTTGAGAATGATATCTGAAATTATTTACTGTTAGCATTGAAATGATTCATGGATTTCAAATTAATTGATTTTAAAGTAGAGTTGGACAGCTCTAGGGCTAAAATTTAGATTTCATAGGGATAATAGAAATTTGGGAAGCTTAATGTAATTTGAACTTGGCTTGCTTGTATGATAGAAAAAAGTATAGACCAAAAAAGGCAATATTTCATTAGAGAAATGTAAGTTGTAGTTTAAAATAAGTCTGTTCCTTAAGTGTTACTGGAAATGTGAAGTGTACTGTTTAAGAACAGATGGTATATCTGCATTGAAATTTAGAGATCTTATTGCTGGTCTTGCATGCTCGCCAAAGCAGCCAGTTGGCAAGCTGCAGTTTTCCAGAGGTACTGTTTCTGCATTCAGCTGTCCTTCAGAACACGTCTGGGACTTCAGGTGAATGTCTAAGCAGCCTCTCCTTGCTGAGGACAGTTCTGCCCTAGGAGAACTGTTATTGCTGCCTCATTAGCTGTGTTTGGTGTATTTGCTTGATGCCTGGTCATACCTCTGCACATGTTGTGTAGGTTCATGCTGAGAAGTCAGTGGCCTCTCTTCTGGCCTGGCACAACTCTGGCTTTTGGTAGAAACCTCCTGATATGTAGCATGAAACATACCAGACATTTTGAACTCACTCAGAAACACAAATTTCATTGGCTAGGATTTTCTGTATCTTCATCTTTTTGGATCTCAAGCTCTGTACACATGTAAGTTTTATTGTGCTCATTTTCAAAGGCAAAAAGAATCTTGTGTGAAGATCGAGGAAGGAGGAGCACAGGTGAAAAGAGAACCTGCTGCTTGACTTGCAAGTCACTGCCTAACACAAAAACTGTGCTGGTCTTTTCATAATGATGGCTTTCCAAAAGATGTTACTTCTATGCCATTATATTGTTTAAGTGTGGGCTCCTTTTTCAAGTCCTGTTGAGATTGTTTTATGCCTACATAAACATGCAGATGGAAATTTCTTATTATGCTCTTGAGTTTCCATACCAGTAAATTTTGCTTAGGTGTGATGTGAAATATAGGTAGGAGTTAAAAGCAGTGCCTTTGACAGACTTTGTCTTTTTGAAAACAGTCCCTTCCATCCCAGCAAAACCAAGTCAATCAAACTGAGTGGCTGCCAAAGTATGTATGACTCACAGTATGCATTAGAGAATCTAGAAAAGTCTACTAATGCAAGTTTTGTTGTAAATTTTTTTTAAGATGGACTCTTCCTTGGATAATTTTTATTCTTGTTGGCAGATTACAGACTGATCACTTCACTTTAAAAAATTGCCACCCACTAGATGAACTGCTGCTGCTGTTCTATATGCTACTCTAAGGTCACCTCAGCTTTGTGGTTAACCTTTGAAATCTGATCATTACCAACCAACCAAGCATAGCACTAAAGCAGGATTAGATATTGTTTTAGGCAAAATAAAACATAGATAGTTTATGACTTTTTTATTAGGCTACTATTTCAAGTAAGTATTACTAATTTGCTTTTTTCTCTAACATTACAGCTCTGCTTAACAAGTAGAGATCTATTAACCTGCCTTCTGGAATACCCATTTATATTTTCCAACTTCAGGAAATGCAATTCTGCCATGAGCTTAAAACTGAGCACACTCCTAACTATTTCACTAAACAGGGAAAGTGTTAAGTGTTTTTTTGAATTAGGATTAAACCTTGAAGTGATTTAAGTGATTTTTTTGTTTGTTTTTTTCACCCCTGAAGATAATTTATTTCTGTGTTTCGTCTTTGTCATCATTTGAGTTAATGTATTAAAACCATAGTACGTAATCAAATGACACTGTTTGATTGTAGTGATGAAAGTATTTACTGCTGAAATAATGCTGATTTTAGTGTTTATACACAGTAACATTCACAAACAACAAATTTGTGGAGACATAGACAAGGACAAAGTTATAGTTCTTTGAATTTTAATAGGAGCACTTGTCAAATAAAGTGTAGTCTGAAGCTTTTTTACTGCTTCTGAAATCCACTTTGTTGGTGTCATAAATTTATAGATAAATTAGACATGTTGACTTAAGGAGAAACCTGCTTACTTATTATAAATTGCACATTCCTAGTGTTTTTTTAAAGTGCAAATAAATCACCATTCTCCAGGTTTCTAAAGCATTGTATCACACATCTCCCAGAGAAGGCTGGTACTAAAATCTCCTTATTTGTAGACGTGTGAGTTAATTATAAGCCTATTATGCTTTCCAAATGTATAAAATAGGTGTCTCTTCAGCTTTGGTTTGTATCTAAATGAAATGTAGGAAATGCTTGTGGTATTGGAAGAGGCTTAAATACGTCCCTTGTTTTAAAAAGAAATGCTTCATTTTTTACCCTTTCTATCTCATTTGTTAGAATAAATCTTTGAAAGATATTGGTATTCTAAGACTCCTTTTTCCCTAGCTTTAAAACACAGAAGCAATTTGTTTAAATGTAGTACTTACAGATTTTGTGGATTAGCCATTTTACTCAAACGCTGACTTACTAGTTTGCAATTGAACCTGCAGTAACTCTGATGGGTAAAGGACATTGATCAATAAACAGAATTCACATCTATCCATTCATAATAGAGCTTTTGAACTAGCAGAACCCAATGATAATCTAATGAATGCTGCTCCAAACAGCGCCTGGAAAAATTGTTAGGTTCTGCTCCCAAATGTAACTAAAAGTGTTGTTCGGACACCTTGGAGGCACTAGAGGGCAGGTGGCAGCTTGCAAAGGGGGCCATGTGCCTTTTGGATGTAGAAACTAAAAATAATGTGGTTTTAATTGTGGTACTGATGCTATTTGAAATAATTTGGTTAACTGGCCTTGAGAAACTTGGACTTGTTTGTGGTTTAAGCTGAATCAAGGCCTGAATTTATTCCCAGAGCTTTGAGTATACCCTTTCAAGTTAACTGCATAGTGCAGTGCTTTTCTTTAAAGATGTTAGGCATTTGTAAATCAAGACTGTTTTAATCAAATGCAATAGTTTACGCCTAATATCTTCCCTAATATAGCCAGAAAACAAACCTTTTTTTTTCAATAACTGTTTTGGTTTTATAAGTTTCATTAATTTCATGAAAGGCACTTGTCTTGGCTTAAGAGACAGGTATTTGCCAAGGAGAGGGATGAACCCCTTTCCCTGTAATCCGCTCCTTTTTAATCNCCGGCTCCCTTTTTTTTTCCATCCCCCCCCCAACAAAAATTCCACAGAAAATAAAATAAATTATTCAACCCCCAACAGCATTATTTCTGGCTAAAACTTCTTTCTGTAAGTGCATGATGCTGTCCTGCTTGTGCTCACAATTACATGCTTTAAAGAATAAATAAAATTCAGTTTCATCCTCAGTTTTGTTCCTTCTTGGAAAGTTGTTTCATCACAGATTTATGCCCAATGTCAGTTTTAACTAGTTCAGCTTAACTAGGTGCAAAGTTAAGGGTGCACAGTTCAGGGTGCACAGTTACCTATTTCTACCCCCTTTTAATGAAGCTCCCTCTCTCGACTCCAAATTCCCTTTCCTTTGCTTTCTGTAACTCTTAAATTATCAATTTTTGAGATCTTCCAAGCAATTTCTACAGAAGTGTTGAGATTTATTACCTTGAGAATAGACATTTGACATTCTGCATTGTGATTTTTCCTTTTATATAATAATGGCTGCCTACTGTATTCCATTTCTAGCAAAATAAGGTCTGACAGTCATTAAATGTGGTATGGAAAGATCTTAGTGCTGTTTAAATAATGGGAGAAAGTGCATATTTCTTAAAAGATATGTTTTATCAGGTATTTCTGTTACTCCTGGGTTTTGAGGCATCAAACAGTACGGAGGTTTTCCAGTGACTACTGATGTCTGTTGTTTCTCTCTTCATTTTTCTTTCTTTTTAATGTTTTTTTTTTTTTCTGTATTTCTGCACACTGTATTTTAATTTAAAAGTGCTAGGACACACTTCCATCTTCCCATTGTATCTTTGTTCTGCTTTTTTCATTTAACATGGTCGCAGCACCAAGGTTATCAAAATTCGAGAAACATTTGGACAATGTTCAGAGGCACATGGTGTGATTCTTGGTGCTGTCCTCTGCAGGGCAAGGAGGTGGACTTGAAAATCCTTGCAGATCCCTTCTAGATCAGGATATTCTATGACTCTATTCTTGTTTTACTTTAACATGGGGAGGCTTCATCTGTCTATCTGAGTGCACTTAGCAGACACTCTAGTATATAGCCAAGACCTCATCCCCTCCAAGTTGTGTACTTATTTTTGGAATACAGTGTGTTGATTGAGAATAGTTTGAATCAGGTAAGCACTCTTTCTGAAACACAGTCTTATTCAATTGTCCTTGCTAAAAGTTTCTTGTGTTTTTTTCAAACTGAGTAACATTTTTCTTCATATAGAACAAAATTTTACAGTCTTTGTTGTCTTTGGATAAAGTTGGCAAGGGAAAGACATAGCCAGATTGTTGCTGAGATTATCAACAGATAAAAATGATTAATTTTCTAAGGGTTTGTCTTGTAGATCTCCATTCAGTTGGTGGTGCTCTGAAATGTTTTATAGCTCAATGTCTCTAATATTATAAAAGTGTCATTCACCCATTGATATGCCCAATTTGAAATGCTCGTAATGTTGCTCAATGTTAATATTTTTAATGTACTTCAGATCTGCAGTCTTACCTGCATATCATTCTTAGCAGTATGTCCTTATTACTTCAGAATGTGTATGTGAAAAGGTAGAGTTTTGAACAGTGTCCACCTGGCTGTAAAATCTATTATTTTATTTTTTCTTAGGTATTTGCATTAATTGTATCTTGCACTATCTTAGAATGCCCTCCTGTAATACAAATGATCAGAAGAAAAGAATGAACATTGCTTCTTTATACCTCTGTTTTAGTAGGGTTGGTCACATTATAATTTACTGTGACTATCTTTGGAAAGCCCTTTTCAAAGGAATTGTTGTCTTGGAAAACAAATTTCCAAACATTGGGTTGGGAGGAAGAAGAAAAAATTCCAAAATACTTACTCGCGTTTGTCATCTTTCCATACTTGCTCCATTAAGTATTGTGAAATAAGGCTCTGTATAATTTTATGCCCTTGCTTCTGTGTTTCAAAGCCATTTCAGGCAATGACATGTCAATCCAATGAAAAATACCAAATAAGTCAAAAGGGAGCTGAGACTTATTAAATGACACCTCAGCAGGATATATGTTTGAACAAAATTTATTTTGAATTACAGTGTTTATGAAGTTTTTATGATTATCAAATATGTTTTCTGAAGAAGACAGGAAAGATACAGGAAGAAGAAGTTTTTGAAATTGTTTGGAAATTAATTCTGCAGGGCACTGTAAAAATTCCTCTCTATTGTAATTTGTAACACCATCTCGTAGAAAGACATTCATAATTTATGATAATAGTATCTTTGTAACGAATTTTATTTCTTGATGTTTGTTTTTGTTTTGTGAGCTTTTGGGGTTTTTTTATTGTGGGCTTTTCATTTGGGTAGAGGTGATGGCAACAAAAGGTTCCTCCTTTGCCTGCTTTATAATACACTGAAAAGTTTTAAACATTCCTTGCGCTCACTTTGGCAGCAGGAACACAGTGGTGACTTGTCAAGATAGTTGATATGCCCATCTGTTCAATAACCACTGTCTTTTATGTTCTTTGCACCAACAGATCTTGCTGCGGGAGGGTTGCAAAAAGATACTCGTTGCCGATTCTCTTTCTTTACTGAAGAAAATGCATCGAACTCAGATGAAGGGCGTTCTAGTGGATGGTAGGTACAAAGGAAACATGATGACTTTCAAGGTTTTAAAGACTATTGCTTGGTTTGACTGTCTGCTTTAGAAGCAGGCCCGAAAGCCTGCATTCTTTACCTTATCTGTAGAGTGTAGTAGGACATCAGATGCTTTTCCCCTTTTCAAAGGAAATGCTTGTATCTCAAAAACTACAAGACCCAGCATGCAGCTGTTTCTCTTGATCAATCTCTGCATAGCCATAGTATTGTGCCATGCAGTTTGTCTGTAAAGGTGAAAATGCTGTTTAGTGCCAACATGGATGGTCAGATTGTAATAATCTGCAAGCAAAGCAAAAGATACTAGAAGGTTGTCAGAAACAGTTGAAAATATTTTGTAAGGTGCTAATGATGCTTGTGAGCCGCGCTGTAATTCACACCAGCTGAGTGTTAATAGCAAGAGACAAAAGCTGACAGGACAGAGTACTAGAGCTTCTGTGCCAAAATGCTGCAGAGTTAACAGCCACCCATCCCATGCTCCTTTTTTCAGTTTGCCTTTTGTCTCTTCAGCACTGTTCCTAAACAGCCTCAGTCCTGCAGTTCTACCATCATCAGATCGAAATATTTATCGTGTTATTATTAGAAATGCTACTTCAGTATCGCTCTTCAATTTTTAATGGTTTCTGTTAGGCATCTTTAGTAAATGCTTTAAGACCAAGCTCCATTTCTGTAATAGCAGTATGTTCATGCCTGCTTTATAAAAACATAAACATGGAGTTTGTTAACAAAACTTATTTTTCCTTTGTTTTGTTTTTCAGAGGAGAATATCTGTGAATCATGTCTGTCTCCAATACTTCCTTCAGGTAGGATGCTTTTCTAGGAAAGAAAAAGAGGTTGTAATTTTTTTAGTATTTTAAGAGGAGCTACTGTTTGCTTTTATTCATAAAAATGTGTAATCTCCCTTGGTGATCACTGTATAAATTTTAATCTCCTAAGAAAAGTTTGCTCTTTAATTCTGATGTGGGAATGGAGTCTAATTAAACATTTTTTGTTGCAGTAAACCCAGATATTCTTTCTTATTCAACTTTGATTTCCTTATTTTCTGTTTTGAATACATGGAATTCAAGGCAACTTTTAATTCCATCAACATACATATTCTCAAAGATGATTGGAACCACAAAACTAAGCTGCTGCCACCAAATCTTGGATTACTCACACTGAACTTGTAGATTATAAAATTTTATGGAATGTACTTTTTGTCTGAATGGTGGAGAGTTCTTGGCTTCAGTCATGGGTGCCACATTTGAAACATCTTAAAACTGACTAGCTTTAAAATACCGTCTAAATTTAGTTGTGAAACTAGAAATTCAGAATGTTATTTTGGAGATGTACATTCTTCAAGGCAACTATAGTCCAGAAATATCAGTGCAGTTGTTGGGTGTCGTAAAAAGAAGTTGTTTTACTAACAGAATATCTGTCGTGACCTGTTAAAGCAAGAATATATAAGATGAAGCATATATACAGACATCTGTTTGTTTTCTAAGTGTTAATAGCCTGATAGAATCACTTACAGTTTATCTGGTTTCTAACATTTTTCACTTATATAAATAAATGAAAACAACTATACTGGGATCACGTGCAGCAATATACAGACAAGGAAAACCTGGCAAAGTTGAATGTGCTAGTGCTTTGAAGTATGTGTGTTAAGGAAAAAAGAGCCAAAGTAGAATGCAAATGATGCTCATAAGGGACATGGTTATTCTTTAGATATGTGGATGTTGTATTTAGGGTTCTAATCTGGCTAAATATTCATGTGGGAATGAAAACCCAAGTCATGCACCTAGGCAGCTTGTTGCCAAATTTCAGGATCGTGGCGTGCAGTGCAGGGTCCAGAACTTCTCAGTGTTCTGGTTCTCTTCACAGTAGCACAATAATTTTTCTGCTAACTTTTCTTCAAAGCAGCTGAATTATTTGGTGGTAGTTTACTCTTCTCCCTCCCCAAATTTAGCATGTAGCAAAAAATTGAGTTGAAAAATTTCTAGTGGAAAGGTATACAGCTTTTAAGCCACAGAATAAAATTGTTTTGTAACTCCATCACTGGCACACATTACCTGAAACCATTACTCTTAATGGTTTCTATGAATAAGCCAGAATAATTTGGAAATTATTTTGAGAGATGCTACTTGAAGTTTCTCTGTGTATAATAGAATGTTGGCATATATTGCTGTAGCCACTAAATAATTTATTTCATTGCCCTGTTGAAATGAATTTATTTTTCTGTTTCCCAGATGCATCCAAGTCCTTCAGTGTGGTAGTGTTCCACTGCAGACACATGTTTCACAGAGAGTGCCTACCCGTATCTAACACAGTAAGGAATTAGCTTAATATGTCTGACACCTGTGCCAAAGTGACACATTTTCTTTTGCCAGCTATGGAGAAGGATATGAGTCTATGAGGAATTGTATGATTATAGTAATAACTTCTGATGATACCATATAGAAGTATGTGACCAAGGAAAGGGAGTCTAAGCATACTCCAACTAAAGTTCATCCAATGTAGAAAAAATCACTGCTGTTTGAACAGTATTTTGTCACCTTCTGCAATCTGAATATGTAATGCAGCTCTGAGATACACAGGGAATACAATCTGTCCAATTTTTTAATTAATTCTTTTCCATTCCAGCTTTTACCTTAATTAAATATACTCAAAGCCAATAATAAAGGTGTTTTCTCAAGTGGACCATATTAAAAGATTCTGACCTGGAAGACAAAAATCAGTCATTTCAGAGTGAATATTTAAATATCTTTGTAATCATCATTATGTTCAAAACATGTTTTTCTTTATAAGTTTTTTTGGGGGTTGGTTTGTTTGTTCAATTAACACAAAGCAAAAAACTAACTTCTAGATAAAATTGTTTAAATTTAGGAAAAAAAGCATTTTAATGGTAACAAAACACATACAAAATTAAGTCTTTAAGGTTCTGTATCTGTCTCTGAAAATTGACATGTAATGAAAAAATAACTTTAGTGAATCATTTCATCTGTAAGTAAACAAAGTGCTTGTAGCCATATGGTACTGTATGTATACTTAAATATGTTATGAAAATCTTAATTGATTAGATCATTTGTACAAGAAAGCCCAACAACTAGTAAATACTTCTTCAACATTTACCACAAATTTTATTGTGAGAAATAATCTAAAATTTGTCCAGCATTCTCAGTTTTCTGGGGCAGGTGACTGATTTTGTGGGATTTTTAAATGTTACATCTATATTATATGATAAATATTCATAGACAGTATGTGTGAATACAGGGGTGTCTGCATGTAACAGAGCCAAATTTCCCGTTATATTGTATTATGTGACCTTAGGTGATCAGTCACTGATATTTGGTTATTGGTGACATACTGAAAGGAAAATAGTGTATGCACAAAATGCACACAGAGCTAAACACAGAGTAACAATAGACACATCTTTGATGTCAAATGACAGTATTGGGGCCCTGATCTCAATTGTTGTAAATCTGTGGAGCACTACCCAAAGAGAGAGCTGTGACTAAGGCATGCAGTGGTTATTGGAGCTGATCAAGTGACTATTCTCACCTTTATATATGAAGATAATCAGTGATGCCTTTCATTGTGTATTTTCATTTTTAGTGTGGAGGAAATTTGATGTTACTCTTCTGGCAGGTGGTGGTAATACCCTTGTAGTGAGTAGTGAGTTGTGCTGCCCTGTGACTCCAGAGCAGCCAGCCTTACTATGTTTTTCTATATTGTTGTTCTATATTTGTTGATTGGGAACAGCCTGTGAGCAGTAATGCTGAGAGGGGCATTATCACTTTTCATTCATCTTCACACATTCTGATGTGGCTACATTTCTCCAAGAGATTCCTGTTTTCTTTTTTGATTTAGGTGTCTTCTGTCCAGTTCTGCAATATATGCAGTGCCAAACACCGGGGGCCAGGAAGTGCAGTCCTGGAGATGAAGAAATAGCAGTGGCCTAGTTCTCCACGTCAGTCAGTGACACCAAATCTTTTAGAACCATGCAAAGCCACTGTATTTTTCCGTTAGACATCATTTCTGTATATAATTTTGATTGTGATTTAAAAGTGGTTCCTGTATTTATCCTGTTAATTGAATATTTTGAGTAATGAGAAAATGTGAAAGTCTTTCTCTGGTAAGTCTTTGTTATGCAATTCATGTCATGGTTCCTTTGCTCAGCTTGTTACTTTTTTCTGGAACAGAAAAAAAATAAAATGGGAAGAAAAAACCCACACGATTTAGACATTTGTGTTTGCTACCAGTTAATGTGCTTTACAGTCTGGATCCGTATCAGGCTTATGTATGGTTGGATATTGTAAAGAAAAATGTGAATTCAGCTCACCAGACTACTTCAGTCCTGATTTAGTCTATTAGGGATCTGTTTCCCTTGAGACGCTTAGGAGTCTGACTCCTTTCAGTGGGATTGTTTCAGAACTAGAAGTTGTCTGTGTGCCAGCTCATATCTTCAGTTAACAAATTTGTTAATTGTGAATTCCATACATTGGCAATTTGCCTTGGTTACACATTCATAGTTCATTAGAAACTGGTTAATTTCTCAATTCATCTTTACAATGCTATAGTTTAAAATTAGCTTTTCTCATGTTCAACTCATTTAGAAACTTTATTTTTAAATGTCAGCAGTAGGTCTTTATGCTTATTTTATGTGTGATTGAAATGTATAGTTTCATTTAAGTGCAAGGGAAAAAATTGTATCTGACCTTCTAAAGGTAAGATTTCTAGAAGTTTATTTTGGCTTTAGCAACTTAACAGCTAATAAGTCAATTGAATGTTAACAAAACCGTATTTTTTATTTGAACTGCATTCTGTTTTGCTGATTCAAAGGAAGTGATCTTTCAGAATGTCTTCACAGTAACGTAATGTTTATAATGTATGCTGACTAAATTCAATATAAGCATCTTTTCCTTAAGAAAAATATTCAGAACTCCCAAATTATTTTCTGCTTTTTAATAACTTGAGTTTGAAAATAAAAATATATTGTTTTGCCATCAAATTGTACTGTTTAAACAAGTTATCATACTAAGTTCTAAAACAATGGTATATACTGCAGTCTGTCTGTAAAACTGGAAATTACTGTACCTCTAATACAATACCTTCTCCTACACCTTATTCCCATGTTAGTATACCTTAAAATAATTTCTATAGAAACTAGTATTTCTAGTTTATGTATATTCGTAATACTCTTTTAAAATCCTTTGGGCAATTGGTGTACCAATCTGAAGAATGATTTTTTTTGTTGTCCACTGTGCAGATCTGTATAATACTGGAATAAGTTTTTTTGTGTTCAGAAATGCTAGGATTTACTCTGCATGATTACATAGGCAAAACAATAATTAAAAGAATAGATCTCTTAAAAGCATAGTAATCTATTGTTTTAATCAGACAGTTAAAAAAGTGGTGCAAATTATTAACGAACATAGAGTAGGTAGAATAACAGAAGGGTAGGAAGTTTGTAGTGCACAGCATAGTCTGCATACATCAAGCTTCACCCATAAGAATTAGTGCCTGGCTTTGCAGCTGTTCGTTTTCAGCAGCTAGTACACATTTCCTTTATCCATTCTTCACTACACTGATCAGGAAAGCTGCTTTGATTCCTAGTAAATTAAATGTTCCAGTGAGCTAAAGGGTTATTTCACCATGATGTTTGAGTTACTACATGCCATGCCTGTAAAAGTTTAAAAACTTTTAAAAGCCCCCTTCTTCAGTAGCTTTAAGCAGCTTTTCTATGCTATATCCTAAGAAGGCAATAAGCTGTCAGCATACAGGAGGAAAAAGTCAAATTATTTCTATACATGTATTTGGAAAAGTGTCCTGTAGCTTAGAGTTACATGATAATTTCAAGAAGGTATATTTTTTTTACTTCAGTTTGGCCTGAAATTCCCTAAAGCATTTGAGTGTTCTATGACTCAGTTTGCTAGTCTGCCATCATCAGCAACCATTCTGCATTATGCAAGTAATTTTAAATCACTGTATGAAAATCTTATCAAAATCTTCTCTAAATCCAAAGCATCTTTCATTTGGGCTTCAGAGAGTACCCTTTTTATGTTCTTGAAATCTAAATTTGCTCATTAAGATTCAGCAAGAAATGTACAGACTTCTTGATACACGCTTCTTCCTCTTTAAGAAGCCTTTACATCACAGAAAACATCTGCTATTAGAGTCTAAAACATTCGGCTACACAAGAGCTTTTCTTCTGAAGAAGAATTTTGTCTAAGAAGTCACTGTAAAGTTGCAGAGCCTATCAGAAAAGTACAGAGTAGCACTTGATCAGTTTCACCGTCACTTACTTCAGATGTCAAAGTTCTTGTGCTTCTAAGGTAAACTTAAAATAAACTTAAAAGCTATTTTTTCTCTGATACACCCAGTTCTGTGTGAGTTCTTGACCAATAAAGCTAACAGAAGGTATTTGTGATGGATCAAGTAACTACATACTGGTTTGTCATATCAAAAGACAGAAAACTATTTTGGCTTGTAGCAGGACATCTAACCCCCCCGCAAGAATTTATCTTGTTAACCAGCCAGATAACTCACACAGGACAAGTTGTCTTGTAGAGTTATTTTCATGCCTTGGGGTTACTACTGGTCTGGTATCTCCTGACTACCAATAAACATCTTGCTGTTCAAGTCAGATCTGGCAAGATAGGTTGGATTTCTGACTGACAGACACTCACTTTTACAGACTACAAAAGCCACACCTGTGGAACATTGTTAGAGAGCTAGGAAAATTACAGCCTGGAAAATCATTCTCGGGCTGGAGCTTCTCCTGGTTTCTCAGCTCCGTTCCCAGGCTGTTAGCATGTTCAGCTTCAGTTAGGGAGACTTTCTCCCACGATGATAACTTGGTCAAAACAGAATGGAATTCATAATAAAGATCAACACCTGTTACCAGCCATGGGACTCTTCCTGAACTATGGTCCCATGGGCATTCTCTCAGTTATCCAATGAGCTACTATCTTGTCTTAGCTCTGTGGAACATACTATAAAAAGTACAAATCATGCTCTGAATAAACGTCTCTTTCCTATCCTGAGATGGACCATGTAGCTGTGTGTCTTATTTCCGCCGCATCTAAAGGGTTAAATCCTTAACCCAGCAGCTACACACACCAAATGTTCACAAAGCAGAAATTTTCTATACATTTTCCTGGAAATGTATGGAGCTTTTTCCATGAGTACAGATGCCTGCTTTGCAGTTACTTTCCAGGGGCAAAGTGATGGAATCTGTGTACATTATTGTCATTTCAGCAGTAAGTTACATCCAAATCCTAATCAATACTATTTATTTTGGCACCTTAACTATAGGTACCTTGATATAGTGCAGCATTGTATGTTATGCTGTAATCTGCTAGTAGTTCTTTACTTTTATACTTCGTAGTAAGTAATTCTGAGTAAGATCTTTTGTCTGTTTTCTCTTGTCTGTTTAATAAATAATTCGTTTTTATAAATAGACCTGATCTGCCATCCTTAGAACTTGCCAAAGTGATTACTTAAATTTAAACTGTTGTCAAAATCTGAGCCTAAGGCAGGGCTTCGTTAAGTTCCCACTCATCCTTTGACCGGCTAAAGTGAGTCTTCAGATGATTTTTCTCATCTGTCCTTATTTTATTATTTTAAACCCTCAATGCTATGTGATAGGCTTGGTGAAAATGTTGGGCTACACTGAAGATATTGGGGGCCCAAGAGAGAGGGGAGCTAGAGGTTCCTGCTAAGCATGAGGCTATTTAGTCCTGCTGAGAGGTCAGTTAAAGTAGACAGCATCAGGATAAAGGTTGACTTCTGCAAAAGGAGGAATTGTTCTACTGGATCAGCGATGTATTTATTAATCAGATGTGTGTGGCAATTGGGCAAGAGTCTGCTGCCTACCCTGACATGATTCAGTGGGTTAGTTAATACTTCAAAAAGTTGTTCTGTATACAAAGGTGTGTTCTCTACAGCTACAGTACAGGAAACCTTGAACACGTTGGTATTGTGTGTTGGAACATGACTAAGTTCAGTGTCTGACACTGATCTTGTGTTATGGAGCAAGACCAAAGACAAAATTTGTTACTTCCCCATTTTTGGATCCATATCATATTCCATATGGTATCATATTCTGTACGTTTTGACTGCTAATTGGGTGGCGGCTGTCAGTATTCTATACAGAATGCACAGGTTGGTCTAGCAAATTTTCATCATAGGAAATTTAATCACTTTCCATCTTAGGCTTAATGTTATTCAACTGGAGTCTTGTAAACAGGCACTGTTTTATTCTTTGCTGTTGATAAACTACCACAGTGGTTTTCTGCTCGGTGAGTAAAGTTCCTGACGGTAATTCAAGGGAGCTGGAATTGCAAATAATCTCTTGAATAAAAACGTGGATTTCCTGCTTTTGAAATGTTGTGATTTAGCATTCAAGTATTGTATGTCTACAGTTGCCTTGGAAATACAGTGTCATCTCTGCAGGCTGGTTGCACTGATCCCTGCCTATGCTATTTGATAGCAGTGTGGAAATTTTACTTGCAGGAAAATTCTTACCTAAATCTGAACAAGGGCAATTATCTGAATGAGAAAAATCTCTGTAAGAAGCTAGTTTTCCGTCTCCTGTCATACAGTTCTGACCTCTTATTCAGGCAGTATAACTTTTACCCCTGTTTATAAATGCTAGACATAACTTCAGGGTCTCTTCCTTTTTGGAAAGCTTACCCCTCAAGCGCATATTTGCCAAATACTTGCTATAAATCAACTGCTGTACTTTAAAAACAATTTAAACAAGACTAGTAAGAAAAGAAGTACCTCTTTTAGAGAATAACTCTTTAATTATATACTTTTGGGACTGTCTTCTTATTCTACTGTGCCATGAAACATTTATTTACTTTTGGAATTAGAAATATCCCTAGATGATGTTTTTTTTCTGTTCTTCAAGACAATGTGTGCTTTCTTTTATGATAATCAAATATTAAATTATGCAAAAAATAGGACATCTGAAGTGTCTGAGGCATCAAGTGTAGAAGAGAATAGAGTGTGTGAGAAGTTCTAAGAGAAGTTAATGAGTCATAGTGGGAATGACCTAAATTCAGCCTTTAAAGCTTTCCATAAATGGGGATCATAATAAGCTTTTGCAATAGAGCAGGTCTTAGAGGTTCTGGGAAATTCTGACTGCGACATTCACCAGGACAAGGCTGCCAGTGGCATCTGCTCCCTGGATTGTGCTTAGGACCAGTCATGGTGCAGGAGTCAGAAATGTGCTGAGTGGAAGCTGATACCCCTCCAGCCTGAAGGAGATGCCAGAGGTGGAGGTGTAGGTAGTATAATTAGGAGCTAGGAAGTGGCAGGAGCTGCAGAGGGCGCTTGAATTGTTGATAGGGGGTTTTCTTGCCTTGCTTTCAGTCATGTCCCAGTAGAATTTAAGACCAGTTAGAGTGACAAGGTAATGATATCTTGGTGTCTGATAGCCATAAAATCACATTTAGCAAGATGTCATCTGGATGATACGATCCAAATAATGTTCACATGGGATACAGATTTATCTTTTTCTGGTGAGAACAATGGATTGGAGCCACAATAAATAAGTTGTGAATTTTTTAAAAATCAGTTTAAGTGAAATGTTCTTTAAAATGGGTAATTGTCTCACATTTTATCACGTTGTGCTTACAGTAAAGTAGTAGCATAGGAAGATGCAGATGACAACAGTTTTTATTGTGTAGGACCCATTCAGTAGCAGCTATTTTTGCACATGCTGGCACAAGAATCACTGAAGCACTTTTCAGTGTGTCCAACTCTAGTATGTCTCTATTGAGACTTCATCTGGAATTTCTTCAAAATCATGAAGATCTTTAGTTAAGCAAAGCCAAAGCTGGGATGCATTTTCCCTGTGTTTCCCTGAACATTTCAGCCAAGAATATATTTCTGACATAATTTAGTTCTATGCTATGCAGATTTTTATTCTCTCTGCAGAATCAAAAGATTTTGCAGTGAAATGCTAAGAGAAGTATGTTCCATTTACATTATTTCATAATCATTTTTTCTCTCTTTTCTCCTTCTCCCCTTCACTGCTCACCACTCCCCTCTGAATATATGCATTGGAGTGAGAGCCTAATTTTGAATTGTGTATTGATTTTCAGTCATTATCTGCAAACACACTGTGCTGTGTATGTGTTAAAAAGTATGTATTTTGTATATCCTGTGAAAGGTAGCCAGTTCTTTGTTCATCCTTAGTTCCTGGGGGAGTTCTTTATCTGGTGTCAAGCTAAGGAAAACAATCTTACTTTCCAGGACAAAATTTTCAGTGATGCAAAGAGAATGATTGAGATAATAAGGGACCTTTCAGGATCATCTAATCCAGTTCCCCTGCTCCAGCGCTGGTTGCTCCATCACCTTCCCAGGGACTGATTGAGTCTAACAAGCCTGTGGTATTCCAGATCCTACTTCTTGCTTTCTGAAGTTGATGATATGGTTAAAATGAGAACTAGAGCCTTGAAGAGCGAGATTAACTTTTTTCCAGTCTTCAGAAACCTCTTCTGATTGATATGGTCTTTCAAAGATAATCAAGAACTTTTTTTTTGTGCTGTAGGCTTGTGTCTGGGTACTTTATAATGTTGTGGTCTAGTCCAGAGATGAAGACAGCATAAACTACTGTTGGGCTAAATCATGTTCCCCAGCCAAAGAGCAGATATTCCTAAATGCTTGGCTTGGGCCAAAGTGTTGTTCACAGAAACAGCACTGAGCTCCCTGGCAGTGGTAAAAATGCAGCAGCCGCTGCCATCTTGGTCAGGAGTGTCCATGTGGCCGGGACCACATGGCCCACAAGATCAGGGCGGGACCACGCGGCTGCAGCTCTCTTGGCAGGGCTCGCAATGGTCTTTATTTGCTTTTAGCCGGCCACACTGCCAACAGAAGGGCAAAAAGCAGCAGCAGCAGCTTTTCCTCTTCAGTGCTCTGTATGCAGAGAGGTGCTGAGAGGAGGCAGCAGCCAGTGAAGCCCATGTGGGGCCAGCAAGGACCATGTGCCCAGCAGCTGGAGGCATGGCAAGCTATTCCCCATTGCAGAGTCCGAATGGGATCAATCTTTCAGCACTGCAGAACTCTGTAAAATCTTTTAAATTAATAGAACTTGAGAACAAACAAGCCTACGTACACCAATTCTCTCCCAAGTCAGAGTAGTGGAAAAAGTGAGGACACGTGAGAAGAAAAACATGGCAACACTAAGGTTGGTGCAAAGGAGAGAGGGGGAGGAGGAAGTGCTCCAAGGATCTGAGCTGAGATTCTTCTACGAGCTGTGGTGAGGACTATGATACTACAGTCTGTTTCCCTGTAATTCATGAAGTGCACAGGGGATGCAGCACTCACCCACAGCCCATGAGAAAAAGGGCACTCATGCTGGAACATGTGGATTCTGAAAAGCTGTGATCAGGTGAGAGGCTTGAACAGAAGAAGACCCCTTGCTTTCATAAATAGAGGAAGACTCTTGTTTTTATACTAGAAAAGGTCATCCTTATAAACAAAACTCCATTAACTAAATGGCCCATGAAAAAAAAGCAGTTTTGGGAATACTGCTTTACCCGTGGGAGGGACTTCACATTGCAGCAGATTTGGAACCACAATTGGGGGCAGTCAGGAGACGCTGGTCTCTTCGAAAGGTCAGGGCACCCAAGCCATCTCCCTCTTGTGTCCACCAGCATTTCTGGATGAATCAATACAAGTTCTGCTTATAAAAAAGAACACATAGATATATCTATTTTATAGCTTACACTGGGGAAAAGCAAACATGGATAATGGAGACGGAAATTATGCCTCTCATTCATCTTTTTTTCAAGAATGACTTGACGAAATTGTCAGTAACTGATTCAGATGGCACAGTGTTTTTACACTTGAAAAAATCGAAAAGATCATGCTAGAATCCTTGAACGGGATTTTAAAAAATCAAGGACCTGGAGGCAAGACATGATGCATGGTAAGTAAATCTGGTGATGATACCAAACTGGGAAGTGCTGCTGACTCTCCCATGGGACAAGAGGCTTTGCCTTGCAGAGAGATCTAGATTGATTGGAGTATTGAGCAGTCACCAATGACATGAAACAAAACAAGACCAACCAACTGCTGGATTCTGCACCTGGGATGGAGGAATCCCAGACATGAGTCTGAACTGGGAGAGGAGTGGCTGGACAGCAGCCCTGCAGAAAGAGGTTTGGGAGTGCTGGTTGGCAGGAAGCTCACTGGGATCAGCAGCGTGTGTGCCCCGGCAGCTAAGGGGGCAAATCTCATCCTGGGGTGCATCAAAGACAGCATCCCCAGCCAGCCAAGAGAGGTGATTATCCCACTGAATTCAGCACTGGTGCAGCCTCACCTCAAGCACTGTGTGCAGTTCTGGACCCACCATTTAAAAAGGATGTGAAGGTACTTGAATGTGTCCTGAGAGGGGCACCAAAGCAGGGGAGGGGCTGGCAGGAATGTGCTCTGGGGAGCAGCTGAGGGCACTGGGCTTGTCTGGTTTGGAGAGGAGGAGGCTGAGGGGTGACCTCACTGCTGCCTACAGATTCCTGAGGAGGGGAAATAGACAGGGAGGTGCTGAACTCTTCTCCTTAGTACACAGTGCCAGGACATGCAGGAATAAAAACTATGTCTGTCATGGGAGGTTTGGACTTAACATGAGGAAACACTTCTTTACCCAGAAGGTGGCCAAATCCCCAATTAGAGATGTAAGCGGTAATTCCCACACAGTTCAACCCATTTCTAAATCTTCCCTCCTTAGATAGGAACTAAACTTCATGAAAATGTGTCTTGAAGAGCTGTTTTCAACCTTGGCTTCCAGGAAGAGCCAAGATAGGACAGAAGCCTTGGATCCCTTGCTTGGAGCCTCTGGAATGTGTTTTGTCTTTCTGCATGTCAGGGTGGGGGAAAGTACTGGGGCTTGCTACGAATACAATAATAGGTTATAGAGCTACAAATGTTTGTGTAAAGATATATAGAGAATACATAAAATCAAAAAAGGCAAAAATCAATTAGGCATCAGCTTTATTCGCACATAAGGTCCAGATGACCTCATAAATGATGGCTTGCTGTTTGGATTAAAATAAATGCATGAAAAGTGTACGGGGTCCAGCCAGTACATAGGCCTTAGGTCCTCTTCATGTGTTTTTTATAAAGAAGTGAATATAACTCTTTGCAACCTTGTTTATGTGTTCAGTTTCTTTCCATCATGTGACTGAACTGTGAATCTAAAATCAGAAAACAACTAATAATAATAGTAATAAATGTAAAATGCATGTAAAAATATGGAACACAGAACATTAATGTGGTGAAAGCAAAATCTGTCTTGCACTCTGACCTAGGAGCAACCATACCAGAACAAGGTGGCAGAAATCTGTATTTTGGAATGATTTCTTAATACTGGAAAACAGAGAACAGCTAGGCTGGCATTAGAGAGCCACATAGTGTGAATGGAGCAAAGCAAGTTGAGCTGAGGATTCAGTGTAAGCCTTACAAATGCTTTACCTGTCTTGCTTTAGAATCAGTCTAGTTTGGTCGTTTGGGCTGTGCACCAGCAGGCAGCTGGAGCAAGAGAAGATCTACTCCAGAAGCACATTTTCTGGTTTAGTTGCAGACAAAAGGAATCCAGTTTGCATGTTGTGACGGCTCTGAGGCATGAACTGAGGCGCTGTGAATGGGCACGATTGAAGAACGGTCTAAGCCACAGGACTAACACAGATGAGTGACAATCTGTGGCTGTATTCTCCACCTATGAGGACAAGATAACTCAGCCAGAACTGTGTGGAAACTTGGTTTGGTAGATTTGTAGTGTTTCTTAGGAAAAAAAATATAAGGGTAGAGTCATACCTTATATGGTAACACAGTTAATTTGGTTTTTATAGATGTATTCAGTTTTACATCTGCAATCTGTTGTTTTTCTGGACTCCATTTGGATAGACTGTGCAAAGCAAGAATTATGAAAGCAGAACCTCAATAAGGCAACAGTTAAATTCACTGCAGTAATTTTAATTATATTCAAGCTTTCATCCTTCTTTTCAATACATTTAAACTTAATTTAACTATGAAAAGCAACAGAAAAAAAAATACTGTCTTGCTCAAAATATATTTGATTGCTTTTTTTCAGTTATGTATTTTAAGAAGCAAAAGGGTGGCGCATAACCAGCTACAGAACCTCCTCTTAATGTTGTGTTAATCTGTTTATAAGATTGCCTCTTTATGTCTACAATACACTTAGACCTCAAGCTGCCAGTGAGTATTTTGCTGGAGTGCAGAAATAGTCCTGATTTGCAAACTAAATCAGTTTCACTTGAATATTTTAGAGAGCACCTTTGAGATACAAAAATAAAAATAAAAATGTGTAAAAATATTCTGGTGACACATCTTTCATATGATATGTTTTTATTCGCACATAAATCCATTTTTCATTTAGTTACCTTTTAGCTTCACAATTAAAGCAGAAATGGGCGGGGAATAAGCATTGTACAGGCATCATTGTTTCCAGGGTTTTAGTTTTATTTTATATTTCTCAATGCTCAGTAAAATTCAGGTTGAAACCAAATGTTCAGATCTGGAGGTCTTCCCTCAATTGATACTTCTGATTTCTGCAGTTTTAGCTACTAGCATTAATGAATAAATAACATGCTCTTTTCAGAGCAAAGGGTTTGTTCCAAAGTGAACTTGTTTTCTTGTTTATCCTGTCATTAGAATCCTCTCCTCTGTTACCTGCTGACCAGTGCACTAAATATATTCACATCAGTAGTTCTTACCAGCACAAGCCTTGTGCTCTCATCTGCACAATACTCAAAAAAGTCACTAGATTATTGACAAGATAGTTCCAAGAGTCTCAATGCCATCAAGTTAACCTCAGATCAAATTCACACAATTTTGGATAGCTAATAAAATCTTTTTGATCATTCAACTTTTCAATTTCTCCATAGGCAGATTGGTTACCAAAGACTGCTAAGAAGATTTTCCTAATGAAGTTAATTATGCACTTCAGAAGGATCTCTGAAGGGATAGGAAAAATAACACTGGTGATCAGCTTGCTGCCTTTTGTTGTCTTGTCTATTCTGAAATTGTACCAGTTCTTTGTCAGCTGCATTTCCTTTTTCTGTGGTAAGTCATGCACAGCATCTCTCAGGATTAATCAGGGCTGTTCCTAGTATGTTCCTCTCATTTCTGATATTCCAGTATAGTCATAATCTGATTTATTTATAGTCATGACCTGATTTATTAAGATATTACAGTAATATATTGGTACTGCTTGTAAGACTACATTACAAGGGATGCACAAGGTATCTGGAATTTATAAATGCAGTGGTGTAAAGCATGTGAGGGATCACCAATGCAAAAATCATGGCATCAAAACTATGTTGAAGATCCTGGGACAGTGAAAAATATTTTTAAAATTTAAAAGTTCTGAACTGGTGGTCTTCTATGAAATTTGTCTGATTTCATGTTAACATCAGTTTTACTTCTTATTCCATTACAGTTCACCTGCTACATCTTGTAAAATATTCAGTGTGGCCATCTGCCTGAACTATGCTGAACTAAATACCATAGTCTCATCTGATATGCATCCCAACCTCTCCTCTTTCTTCCCTTTCATCTTCTGGTCTCTCTGGCACTCAGCAGCATCTACCTGCCTTTTGCTTTGAATTGGTGACTTTTCTTGGAGATGACTTTGACTCACCATTTTAAAATGTTAGCTTCAGAGGTCACAGCACATACCCCATAGGCAATTGCTGTCATTTGCTTTAGGAGTGTCATCCCATCCATTTGTGTAAATAGAGCCTAATTTCTATTCAGAGGGCTGCAGGGAGGGGAGATGAGACCCATCCTTAATAATTCGTGTAAAGGCTTACAAAAGGAATTTGATTTTCTCAACATCTTAAACCCTGGCCATGTGCTTTAATTTTGTTCCTTCTAGGATGTGATAACATTAGAGGGATTAGGTCTGCATATTTCCAAAAGGAGCATGTTTCATTTTTACTTAGTGACTTTGGTTCACTAAGAAAAATAAATGTCTTTACACTCAGGTTAAAGATAAAAGTACCAGCTGCAGAGAAACTTTAGAGCAAAACTGTTCATCATATTTGCAAAGGGAGCTGCATTAAGGCTGGGTAGTACCAAAGCCTATGTTAAAAGTAGAGTGTATTTGTGTTGCACAGAGCCAAAACACATGGATAGATACATCCTCTGGCTCAGAGAATGCGATCCTAAACCAAAGCATATTTAAGAAAAACAAAAGTTTTCATTGACTTTGATGGCAACTGGGACAGGCCTTGAACCCCCAGAACTTCAAAGAAGCTTTGTAGCTCCCTATGACTGTAGTTAAAAATCCATGAAAAGTGTAAGCAATTCCACCTCTACCGAGGGCTGCCTCTTGATCATTTCAGATTACAAAAGAGACCAATTTTAATAGACCATTGGTTTGGTTTTGGGAATCAGGCAGTAGGTTTGACACTGTGAATGCTCGTTCATGTGACCCTTTAATTTTCAATCCCTGTGAAAGCTTTTGGGGAAGTTATTTTCCTCTCTTTTAAATTTTTTCTAAAACCATTTTCATACTGTACCAAAGCCAAATGTGTATCTTAGTTAGGAAAATTATAATCAGTATAAAAAGCAAATCATGTTCAATTGCATCATGAGATGTTTCAATAATAGCAGAGACAACTTCTCCCTCTCTGTGGTTGAGTGCTGCTAACCTTCTCCAAACTCTTTAAGTAGGGGAGTTTTTCAAAGTAATGAATGCTGCAAAAGATTATGTCAGCAGAGACGTTTTGTTGATTTGTGCTAAATGATAAATGATTCCATCTATTGGCCTTTTGACATCTGCAGGCTCAATTTAGAGCCCTGGAATTGGCAGCATTTTTGGATTAAGGTTTGAGTTATATCTCAAAGTGTGTGGAAATGTGTCATGTAAATTCTACATGTTGAGCAATATATTGATGAGTCATATAATATAAAGCATGACTTTAAATATCTTTTCAAATCTACATCACACCAGTCTGCTTCAGTCTACTTCTGTTCATCTTTATCATGTTCCATTTCTCCCTGAAAAATCCTGCATCTCCATATATTGACCTCACCTTTCATTAGTCCCAGATGCAAATAAAACCTCAGCAGCTCAGTCTTGCAAATCCTCCACTGCACTGCAAAGTTGGGTCTAGAGGGACTGAGACAGTTTCTGAAGCTTCCTGTGCTCTGATGGGTGGAAAAGGGAGAAAAGACTCATTGACTATTCAACCCAGACTCCCTCACTTTTTCAGGCAGCTTTTACCATAAGCAGATGGAAACTAATAGCAGGGTTTACACAGAATATCCCACACACAGAGGACTAATTGCAAAACTGTTCACCATTGCTAAATCTAATAGTCTAATTGCTAAGACTGGGGAGTTGCTGAGCCACCACACCAGTAAAGCACTGGATGACTCTTAGCAGGCCAAGGACAGGCCTCCATTCCACCTTGTGAAGGGCTGAACCGCCACTCTGCTTTTCTGAGTCCTTGTTTTTCCCCTCTATTTTAATCTTTTCAGGTCACAGTTTGTCCAGTGAAATTTCCTCAATTTGCTGTTTACTCTAGGCTCAACAAAGTTGTCTTTGCCTGATGTTTTCCATATCTCTAGCCAATGTGCTTTCTCACAATGTCTCTTCACATCTCCAGAGCCCGAGCCCTGACTGTGTTGCTGGACTTTATCATATTCAGTCTCCAGGTCATGCAAGGCCCCAGCCTGGGAATAAGGATTGGAAACACGCTCCTCAGAGAAACTCTCACTGTGGATGCACTTCTGCCAGTTGCTAAGAAATGCTTAAGATAGGGATGTTTCTCTCATGTGAACATGGTGTAGGTAGGCGTCTTTGTGAGACCAGGACTCAGCACCTGATGCCTTAAATCATGATTTTTCTTCTCTGGGTGGGAAGAGCAGGAGGTGAGATTGCTACCACCCACTTGTCTAGTAATAATCTAGCACTTGGAGCATCTACCCTGCAAAGGGCAGCGTGAGGACTGGGACTTGCTTAGAGCCTTGTCTCTCAAATCCCGTGAGAGTGCTGTAAGCAGTTATTCTGCAGTCCATGGCAACAGCCATTCCTGCATTTTCAGCAGGTGAATGCACACATAGGGGTGCCCTGACAGAGCTCAAGAACAGCTTTGAAGCAACTCATGCCCCAGTATGGCTCTCTACAGGGCTATGGTGAAGACTATGAGGGAGTCTCCTGGCACTAGGTAGACCTTACTCCCCCCTTCACAGTCCCAGTGCAACCCTGCAAATAGACCAAAAATATGTAATCAGGCTGGAATTTCTTGAGTTTTACAGTTGAAGTTTTATGTACTCAGAAATCTGAATATGTTGGCCTATTTTACAAGGTGTGGAGGGATCAATCTGGGGGAAACTCACTATAAATGGTTAATAGCTTTAGTCCTTATGAAGCAAATTGGTATCCCTAACCTTCCCATGAATTCTTAAGACATTCTTTAAATATTTCCTCCAAGTTTTTCATCGTATTTCTGCCCCAGGGTTTAAACTGAAGGGACAGAAGTGCCTGGCCATGCTATGGATTTCATTCCATGAGCACCTCAACATGGGTCTCATGGCAGGTTCAGGCACAGATCTTGACTTCTAGCTGCAAAATGGAGCTCCAGACAGCTCAGTTTTGTTTTCTCTGCTGCCAGAAAGGTGGAGTAACAGAAAGTCAACTTTGCACCAAGTCTGAGGTGATGTAATGACAAAAAAGATTTCCCAAGAAGACTCAATTTCTTCCTTTTCAAAAATACCCTTAACTTTCAATCTTGTTTTAGGATTATATAATCATTTTAGCAGACATTGGCTAAGAGGAAGAAGGGTTTTTTTGGCAGACTTGTAGAGAAAGATCAGAAGAAACTTGTTCCTCCCTTGACAAACAGAACAGGTGAAGGCTTCAAAGACTTTTTCATAGGTAGATACAAGCTATACTGCAACAATTAGCTTTGTATGTATCACTGCTCTGACCCATGCCTCTGTACCATTTCTCAGCAGCCCTTTTGTTCTCCTTTTTAAGGTTCATGTCAACTGGTGCCTGTCAGCTCTGACATAGTATACTACTGACACCTGCACTCAGTCTACTAACACTCTCAAATTTATTTATTGCTCATCTACTATTCCACTAACCTTGATCAAAAATTCTTCCCTTGATATTGAAAGGGACATGATTAGATCTTTTGCTTTTGAAGAAAAGTAGGATGGTACTTGAAAATACTGGGTTTGTACAAAGCTACACTGAGGTGAAGAGAAAGCTGGGCATGGTGAAAAATATTCTGCTCATGTATTTTCTGCAAATCCTTACCCCATCTACAGAAAACCCTTATTTTAGAACAGCACTAAGAAGAGCTGCCTGAACCGTTCTAACCCTGTTTGCTTTCTAACCCCGTTCCTCATTTTCCCTGGCATGATAGATTTTATTTTAGTTTCCCTGTTTTACAGGTGTTCAGGGACTACAGAGTAGTATATGAAGACCATGATCTCTCTCTGCACAGCAATGCATTCATTATTGATTATACAAGATGCATTCATCTAAATGTATTTGCAGTTAAAAAAAATTAATCGATATGTCAAAGTTATTAATTCATTGGTAATTTAGATTTACTAAAGGTTTTCCTTCTGAAAGCACATTTTTGAGACCTATGGTCAGGAGATATCATTATTGCGTAGTTAGCTCTCTCATTTTCAGCATGTCGTCTCTGAGATACAACAGAGAGAAGAGTAGCAATGTGTGAACATTTCTCAATGCTGTTTTGAAGAGGGGAAAAGGAAGAGAGAAGGTGTTGAAATTTAATTTTCATTTTTACCAAGGCTGCCTCTGATAAAAGCTGCAAAAAGATGCCTCTAAAATAAGACTAGCATAACATTATTAGCTAAAGACTTCTTTTCCCCACAGTGTGGGAAAATCAGTCTCGCATGCCGAGGATTACGAAGAGTTTGGTTCCTATAGTGACTGTTATAGCAACTGTTAGCGTCCAAAGTGTCTTTTCATCCAATGATAGAAATGTTCAAATTTCCATCTAGAGACAGTTGCTGGATGAGTGGAGTGTTTATTGTCATGTACACATCTACAATAAGGTGAAACAGATCAGAAATGGAGACTAGGAGAGGGACCAAAGAAAGTTCTGCTGTGAACTGGATACAAAGACTATTTTGCCTCCAATCCCTGCTGCTTATTTGTAGCTCTTTTAAATGCTGCAGAAATTTTTCTGGAGAAAAAGAACAAAACAAAACAAACAATTAAAAACAAACAAACAAAAGAAAAACAAAACAAAAAAACCAAACCAAAATAAACCAAAACAAAATCCAAACAAAAAACAGAACATGGAACAGACATGGAACAAAACTTTTCATATATGCTGAAGAATACACCAGCCACAGCTAAATAAGAATCTCTTAAGCAAGTCAAGCCACTCACAGGTAAGACTTTTTTAACTGACTCCAGAGACTACTCTCACAGCATCTGTCTAGGACACCACTGGAATGAATAATAATATAGCTGGAGCCATTGTAAATGAAAGACTTTCTTTATGTAAAGAGAAATGGATGTTGCAACTTTTCAGTGTGCTGCTCTTCCTAATTTTGATAAGGGAAGCGCTAGCATTCCCAAAGTCCTGGTGCAGAGGACAGGCATCAAATTCAGCTTGGGATTCCTTGGAAAAATTTATGTATTGTGGTAAGAGAAGTCAGGACAAATCTAGCTCAATCAGGAACAAATCATGTACTGAGAAAGAAGAGTGGGGATAGTTGAATAAGTATCCTTGATAATCAAAAGCTGAGGTCATCTTTGGAGAATCTATAGGTTTAAATCCTGACTTTTGGCTCCATGATTTAAAGCAGCAGTTTGACAGAGTCTCCAAACAGGCACTCCAGGGGCACCTTTCTGCAGTTTGGATTAACTCTTTGCTATGTTATATGGTTGGCATTCATGATGAAAGTGCCTCTCCTGTGGCCAGAAGTCACATTATTCCCTGCAGATCATGGCTTTTTGGGACATGCCTGATGCATCTAGCACTAGTAGCAAGAGTTGGGCAGTGCTGTTTTGCAAGCCATCTTCTGTATCATGCAAGCAGATTCCTGGTTGCTGAAAATTGTTATTGCTTCCTTGAAAGCATTGAGTGTCAAAGAAAGAAGAACTGCTGCAGGAGAGGAGGCCTCCAACCTCTATAGTCTAGCTTCAACTGACTAGGAAGAAAAATTTCCTGATATTTAGAAAATGACATGTCAGATACTAAACAAGCACAATCAACTCACAGTGGTTTATGTGCCTCTATTTCTTGAAGAAAAAAAAATTGTATGACCTTCATTATTACATAAATGTATTCATTATTTTGCATGTATATATTATTTCATGGCCTTTCTAAATTAGGGGCACACACAGAATAAATATGGCTAGTCCAAATTTTATTCCAAATTTTAAACATTTCAGGATTAGGACTGCACATCTTTTTGCTACATTCCTCCTTCTAGCCTGTATAAGTGGTGGAAGCAATGGTACTGTGTAAATTTGCTCTAGCACTAGGAATAAAAGCAGAGAGGTTAGATGATGCTATGTGATGTGTGCATAATGCCATTAGCAGCCAATTCATGAGCACATTTAAGGAATCATACTGGTGCCATGCATGCCAAGACACCTTCACAAGTGCCTAACCTGAGAGAGAAACTCACCACTGGTGAGGTATTCCCCAAAGAGAAGGAAAGACTGTGCTGGAACAGCTTCAAAGAAATATGAAAAAAGAGAGAGACTAAGTGTCACAGTGGGCCCTAGGGCGGTGGTGGAGCACCACAACCTTCCGGAGAAGTGTCCTTAGAGGACGTCCCTGGGGCACTGGCACATCCTCCAGTTCACTCCTGGGTGAGCAGTGATTTCCCTCTTTTGTGAGCACTCTACTTTGGCCAACGCAGGAGAGGAGAGCCAGGAATGGGGTTCCAAGGCAAAGCTTTAATCTTCTATTCCTCAAGTCCAAGGACAAACTGCCCCACAGGGTAAGAGTGAGCAGGGTAGATATAGGATAGCCAGAGGGGTGGGGTAGAGCAACAGCAAATGGTCTGAGGGCTCAGGGGCGGTACAAGGGGGGAAGGGCCAGTGGGGTACAACAGATTAACATGTAACAGAAAAGCATGTGGGGAGCAAAACTATAGTTCACATGACAAGGAGGGAGTGCCTAAGGGCTTTCTTTCTAGAGGAGGTAGGAATGGTCTCTTCTTGTGGGGCTTTCTGCCTCCACAATGAACTGTTACAATATTATTTTTATTGTTATTCAAACCAAAAGGTGTGCATTTCTAAATAATACTGTAAATACTAGGAATTTTGTAAATATATTTGATGGGGAAAAAAAAGAAGGGGTATGGAAAATTGCATGTGGACAAATAAACTTCTTAACTGAGACTGACTTTTCTTTCAGGAAAGATCCAAAGGATGCTCTACAGAAAGTCTTTCTGTTCTTTTTACCTGACAGTTAAAAAGGAAGATATTTCTGGTTCTGGCCTGTGTCCTTCTGACCAAGAAGATGAAATGTGCCAAGTACATTTAAGTTCAGACTTTTCAAAAGCAATTTTCAATGATGCTTTGATGCTGACCTCAGATATACTAAGGGAGCCTGAATTTTGGCTAAAAGTGGTTGGTACTTATTGTGTGGTGGGTGTCTTTCCTGTTTAGGTGGGACAACTCATATGATATCAGTATAATTCTCCGAAATTCATCTTCTGTACAGCTCAGTGTACTTTTAATTACAAAGAGCATCAGGAGGAGGCCAACCAGAGCAAAAGTATCCTGACAGCATTCATTCCTAATGCTGGAATTGGTACTGTATACACAGCCTATCAAGGCACTGTTGCCATCAAAATTATGAGCATAAAGCAAATTTCTTTGCATAGGCCCCTTTGCAACAGGCCCAAATTGCCAGTTATCCTCACTGAGAGAGGGAGGGAATGGTGCATCCCTGCAGCTGTGGCCATGCTGAAATTCCTTCCTGGATCTCAGGAAATCTTGTCCTTCTTATCACCCTAGTCTTTTTCTTAAGTTTATGTTTTATTGATGTCACACCATGTAAAAAGTAAAAAAATCCTGGTATTAACTAAGTGATATTTAGTTATTCACTCCTCCTACCCCTACCTGCCAATCTTAAAGGATTTTGGTTCTCTTGTCGTGTCTTCTTATCTACTTGCACTACCTCAAACCTGAAAAGATTTGCCCAAAGGCAGCAGTAATGCCAGGAATTCTCTCTCCAGAAGTAGTTTGGGTTTTTTTCCTATTTGAAGTTAATTTCTCTCATTCCTGTTTTTCTCAGGGAAGAGGACTTGGAGGACAGAAGGAACATAACCCTCTCCCCCAGAAGTCCAACATGGACATCCATGTCCTGCGGGTGCTATCCAGGAGTGAATTTCCTATGGAAACATCACTGGTGCTTGGTCTGTGAGCAAGCTCTTCATTAGTCACACTTTCCCATGCAAAGCTCATTTCAGAGCCTGGGCTGTCAACCCAGAAATTTGCTGATTGAAATCAGCAGGACAGACTTTCCAGGGTAACAAAGTGAGGCCATTGCTGAATACCACTTACCTGTATGTAGCTCTGTGAAGCCAGATACACTCAAATAATGAAGCTGAAATCAAAGGCACCTTTCAGATAAAATGCTTCCCTGTGATGGAACTGGTGTTCTGTGCCAGAATGTAAGTACCAGTTCAACATATGTTAGCACTTTAATGGATGAGAGGTGTTGATCTGAAGGTACGGCAATGAAGGAAAATGTTAAAAAAATAATCTATATTTTTCTTTAATAAGAAGAATTTTAATTAAAAATAAGGGTCTAAATATTAAAATATAGAACATGTGTGGGTTTTAATTTACAATGTTTATTAAATTTTTCCTAGATTTTTACAGGAGTTAGAACTACATTTATTTTGTGCAAATATTTTTCTTTTGATGCATGTTTTCCACTGTGTTCCTTACTTCCCTTTTTATGTGAGACAAACAGCTCTCCCCTCTCTGACTCACATCCAAAAGTCAGCAAGACTTACAGAAACTGCCCAGATAATTTAGACAGTCTTTTGCTGCCCATTACATGCTGACCTAAATCACAAGTATAGTACCAAGTTGTCACATGTAAAAGAAGATTTAAAATTCAAGTCCTGTACACCGGAAACCTTTCATTTTCTCATATTGTTTTCCCCCATTTGCTATTCTATTAATCCCATCTCACCCTGTATTTGTGTCCATACATTCTGCCTCCCCAAATCCACACTACAGTGTGATTTCAACCTCCAAGCTGCCCTGCAGTATCATTTTCCCACTCCAGTTTTCCACTGCACTGGACATTAGAGTGGTGTGCATAATTATAGTGGAGATGTCTTTCATCTGCCATGTCTGCACTGTGCATTGTGAGTATCCTTGTGCTGTGATTTGTACAGGTGCAAGCCACTTGTTACTCTGCAGCAGTTGATATCTGTATTTTAACTATTATTGCATTGGAAATGGCTGCAAGATACCTGCCAATTTTTTCTATCATCAGTATTGTAAAATTGACTCCTAGGGACCAGTATATTTTAATTTTACAGCTTTACACAAATGAAGAGTGACCAGAATTGCAGAAATGTGTGATGAGAAACTATATTGTTGATGAGCCAGAAATTATCCAGATTTCTTCTTTTTCTGATTAGCATTTTGGGTGAACAGGATCAACAGCTGCAAAAAGTGGTGACATAGCAGTTGTACTAATATTTACTTTCTCCCTTCCCTTTAGAGATTTTATGTTGAAAAATCACCACTTCCTTAGGAGCCTTTTTCTATTAATGACTGCTATTCAGGAGGGAAACTGAAGTGAAATCTCATTTTAAAATAACACCAAATAAACAGTAACAAGAAAATAGGGAGAAAATGAGGTAAATTGTAATAAGGGATTGTTCATTTTTAAATATCATCTATTTCAGACCAAAGTACGAGCAATGCACAGAGAAAATTTTGCTTTGAAACACATCTTAATGGAGAAATTTTCTCTGAAGTATTAATTCCAATAAATGTTATATGCAACAGACAGCAGGTATGGAGAGAACAGCCTGATCATTTGCTGATAATTACTTTCCAAAATCTAGCTGATGGAGAGCAACACACACATTGATAAACCAGCCAGTGAAAAAACATTGGCTGTTACCCAAGGCCATTAAATGGGGCAAAGCCTGTGCAGGTCAACTGACTAAGGAGGAAGAGACTGGCTGTCTGACTAAGGACACATCTTCATTCTCCTCATCCACTGTGAGGTTAAACTTCTGACTCCAAAAATCCACTGGCATGAAAAAGCATTTTTGGGCTTGGTGATTAGGGTTCTACTACTGTATCAGAAAACAGGGCACAAGAGAGTGTCCTCCCTCCCTCTCCTAGCCCAAAGGTAACCAAATGCACTCTGTTCTGCTGATTCCCTCCTACCTTTGTTACCCTTTGGTGAAGAAAAAGCATGAGTAATCAGTTAAGACCATCTCTTTTCATGCTTTTTAAAAAAATCATTCCTAAAGTATTGGAATCAGAAGCCAAACTGGCCAGAAAGAGATATTCTGAAGATGTGAAAAATTGCTTCAATGAATTTGGGAGTCCTATGCATACAGAGATTTTGGTTTGATCTTTCACCAGTTTAACAGCATTGTAAGACACCACTGTGATCTTTTAGACAAAATAATTTCCTTGGTTGCTGTGATATGTTTTCTTTGGTTTTCTGCATTTGTTTTGGGCTTGGGGTTTTGTGTGATTTTTTTTTTCTTTTTAAATAGTAGTTACATGAGAATTAAGTAAGTACCTACTCCTACTAAACATTAGTACTGCTACAGTTGGCATGTTAAATCAACTCCTTAATAGTACAGGAAAATGTGTCAGGCACATGTGGGACTGCACAGATATCAGAAATACATGGTCTCAGGAAACACAGCTGGACTTATTAAATGTATGAGACGTTTCCTTTTGGCAGGTGGAAGACCTTCTGATTTGTGTTTTGTACCAATCTGAAAAATCAATGAAAACGATTATGAATATTGGACAGCTCCCTATGGAAGGATACAGGCTCAGGCTAAGAGACTTGAGTTCCAGTGTTCTGCTTTGTCTTGCTTTGCTGTGTTGGCTGCTGGATTTCAATTCTCCATATCAGGGAACTCCACACTTGGCCAAACAACAGAAATAAATGCCAGGAGTGAATTTGGGGCTTGGTATCTAAGAAGGATGACTTTGCCAACCTTGAGTGACTGGGGCTGCACGATCCCTAGATTTTGGGATGCTTGAGTGTCAGAGGAGGACAAAATTTTGTTATGACTTCCCTTCAGTAGTGACTTAAAGTTGTAACTTCAGAAATAAGATCAAAACCACAAAACTAGTCGGGAACCAGTTTATTGCTGTTGGTTGCTACACTGGGAGAGGAGTGAGGAATGGATGGGAGGAGGATGTCGAGAGCAGCACAATGGCAAGTCAGGTGTGCCACATTCAGCAGCACGTGGTAGTCCCGGAACAGCCGATGGCTGTGCCAGGCCGGGGGTGCAGGTGCACCCACCTACCGCACGTGATGCTGCAGCCCCGAAACCAGTGTGAGAGGAACTTGCACCTGGAGCGACTCCGACTTGGTGGAAACTTCTAGGGGAATAAGTAGGCGCCTAAGCTTCGCCGGCTGTACAAGGGGGCTTGTGCCAGTGGCAGACGCAGCCATCAGCTGTGCTTCTAGAAATCATCATCCCCAGTATCTCTCTTCATGTGTTTTATTATCCAGAGGGATTGCCTCATATCCAGGAGCCCGCAGGGTCCCGACCGCTGCCTCCCCGGGGGCCGGGGGCGGACGGCGGTGGGGGGGCCCGCGGCTCACCTGAGACGGCAGCCGTGGCCACGCCTCTCCCCGCTGTGTCTTTAAAGCCCTCCTCCTCCTCTTCCTCCTCCTCTCCATCCCTT
>VXBI01008690.1:0-11015 GCA_013397375.1 Toxostoma redivivum | reverse complement strand
AGCAGGAAAATCACACAGCAGGAAAATCAGGAAAATCAGAAAATCAGGAAAATCACAAAGCAGGAAAATCACACAGCAGGAAAATCAGGAAAATCAGAAAATCAGGAAAATCACACAGCAGGAAAATCACACAGCAGGAAAATCAGAAAATAAGGAAAACCAGACAGCAGGAAAATCAGGAAAATCACAAAGCAGGAAAATCAGAAAATCAGGAAAATCACACAGCAGGAAAATCACAAAGCAGGAAAAGCAGGAAAATCACAAAGCAGGAAAATCAGGAAAATCTCACAGCAGGAAAATCAGAAAATCAGGAAAACCACACAGCAGGAAAATCAGGAAAATCCCACAGCAGAAAAATCAGGAAAATCAGGAAAATCCCACAGCAGGAAAATCAGAAAATCAGGAAAATCAGGAAAACTACACAGCAGGAAAATCAGAAAATCAGGAAAATCCCACAGCAGGAAAATCAGAAAATCAGGAAAATCCCACAGCAGGAAAATAAGGAAATCAGGAAAATCAGGAAAATCCCACAGCAGGAAAATCAGAAAATCAGAAAATCAGGAAAATCCCACAGCAGGAAAATCCACCCAGGACAGGGGAAAATAAAAGTTAAAATCAACTCATGGATTTTTAATTTCAGCCCTGGAAGCTGCTCAGGTCAATAATGACACAGCACAGGCAAACCCTGCGTGGAATAATTAATTAGCAAATTTATAATTTATAATTTATTTATTAGCAAATGCAGCAGAGAATGTCAGGTACGAGAGGGAGGGGATGTCCCTGGCAGGAATTTCATGTGTGGGGGAAAATTGGGATTTTTTTTTGTTTTTGGGCAATTTTGGGGGTGGCTGCAAGGACTGGAGGGTTCTGAGCTGGGGAGGTCAGTGGGGCAAATTTCAGGGAGGGAAGTAATTAGGAGAAAAAAAACTCAATTTGGGTAGGAAATTTATAATTGTTCTTCCCCAAAATGATCAGGATTTGGGAAAAGATGGAGAGCACCAGGTCTGGGCAAGCTTTGAACTCCTGGGTGGTGCTGTGAGAGTAAAAATCAATTATTTGGACAATCTCAAATCTCAGATTTTGATCAGTATCAAATCCCAGGTTCTGATCAGGATTAAATTCCAGATTCTGACTAATCTCAAATCCCAGATTCTGACCAATCTCAAATCCCAGATTTTGGTCAATCTCTAATTTCAAATTTTGATCAATCCCAAATCCCAGATTCTGATCAATCTCAAATCTCAGATTTTGATCAATCTCAAATCCCAGATTCTGACCAATCTCAAATTTCAGATTTTGATCGATCCCAAATCCCAGATTCTGATCAATCTCAAATTTCAGATTTTGATCAATCTCAAATTTCAGATTTTGATCAATCTTAAATCCGAGATTCTGATCAATCTCAAATCCAGAGTCTGACCAATCCCAAATCCCAGATTCTGATCAATCTCAAATTTCAGATTCTGGTAAATCTCTAATTTCAGATTTTGGTCAATCTCAAATCCCAGATTGTGACCAATCCCAAATCCCAGATTCTGACCAATCCCAAATCCCAGATTCTGACCAGTCTCAAATCCCAGATTTTCTCACAACCCCACCCCAGCTGCCCCTGGATTTCTGTGTGTGATCAGGGCAAGGAAAAACCCTGGAATGGAACAGAGAAAAAAGAAAAAAAAAATTAAAAATACTGAGAGAGGCAAATGGTGCCCCTGGGAAATGCTCAGAAGGAGGGACAGAGGATGGTTCTAAATCCAGGAATTTTCACTGCCTTAAAGCAGAGCTCAACACCCAAATCTATCACATTTATGGCTGAAAACATCCAAAAAATGGTGCTGAAATTGTCATTTTAAAGATTTTTTTTTTTAATGAAGTCAGGAGTAATTTTGCAGTCGTTTTCCAATGGAATATTCTGGATTTTGAGGATTTCTCTCCAAAGCTGAGCCTGGGTGGAGCAGAGTCCCCCTGGGCACAGGGATGGGAAATCTCCAGGACAAATTTACAGGAAGGAAAAAAGAAACATTTGGAACCTTGAAATAAATAAATAAAATAAAATTAAAATGAAATTAAATGAAGATGAAATAAAAAACGTGAGTCTGCTGCTAAAAATGGCTGTGGTTGGGAAAGCAAAATTGGATTTGGAGAAGTTTGAAAGAGCCTGAGAGGAATAAATATTGCTTTATTTATGTTTTATTTTTATTTTCAGTAAATGATGTCACTTCAAAATGTACACAAAATACCAAATATTTGTTGGAAAAAAATAAAAATATCAACATAAAGCTTGGGTTTGTTATGGTGATTTTCAACTTTAAATGTCAGTTTAATTGTGCTGAACCCAAATCCTAAAAGCCACAAAACTTGAAATTGTGTTGCTTTATGACAGAAATAATTTTTATTTTCTTTTATTTTATAGGAGTTATCCTGAAGACTTTGAGCTCTGGGAATCTGGAGGATTTAGAGCTACAAATCTCATCACTTTTCTCTCTTTTTAACAGAGAATTGGGGCACAAATATGAAATATTTGATGCTTCTCAGATGCCAAATTTCTGCCAAATAATTTTTACTGGGGCTGGACACAGAATTGCTGCTGAAATGATGGAAAATGAGAACTTGGCAAAGTCCTCCTGAGGCAAAAATGTGAATTTTGGCTCCTTTTGCTGCCTGCAGAGCCAGAAGAGTCAGATTAAAAAAAAAAAAAAAAATCAGAATTATTTAACTCTTGAATGCCTGGTTTGTGCTGCAGTTGGATTGTTCTGGAAAACGCTGGAATTTCCAATTTTCTGCTGTTTTTTCATTAATTGATCCCTCACATCTTCCCAGGGAGGAATTAATTCCCAATTTCCCACCTAACCCCACTCATTTAATGACTTTTTTTTCCCCTCCTGTGTAGAATTTGATGCAAAAATTTTTACCATTTTTCTATCTTTTATAAAGATATAAATTAAATAAACTTCTCTCATTTGAGCCATCAAGCCCAAACATCTTCCTCTCTATTTTTATATTTTATTATTTTTTTTATTCCTGGGTGACATTTCTCCCCAGCATTGCATTTATCTTATTTTATTTGTACTTCCTTTTTTTTTTTTTTTTTTTTTTTTTTTAAAATNAATTCAAGGATTTGAAGAACACTTTTAAATAAAACCTGGGGGTTTTTTTCTCTTTTCTTTTTTTTGCTCTTTTTTTTTTTTCTGTGTGGAATTCAAGGATTTCAAGAACACTTTTAAATAAAATCTGCTTTTTTTTTGCTCTTTTTTTTTCTGTGTGGAATTCAAGTATTTGAAGAACACTTTTAAATAAAACCTTTTTTTTTTTTAATGTCTCTATTTAGTTTTTTTCTCTCCCAAATTATCTCTATAAGAGCATCTATAAATACCAGAGCAAGTCAGGCATGAAGCACTGAGACTAAATATAAAACCTGAGGAAAAATTCAGTAAAAAAACCACCATGAACAGGAGAACACCTGGATTTTTTTTGACAAATCCTCTGGATTTTTTTGACAAATCCCTGGATTTTTTTGGACAAATCCCTGGATTTTTTGGACAAATTCTCTGAATTTTTTTGGACAAATCCCATTATCCACATGGGATCTGTGGATCCACCACAGACCAGGCTCAAAGCTCCTTCACCAAAGCAGAAATTTTAAAATATTTGACACCAAAATGGGACCTGATTTCTCAAAGAGCCTTTTAAAATTAATATTTTAAATATGAAATATTCCAAGAAGTGATGGAAGGGGCTGAAAATCCTCGTGAGGGCTCCAAGATCCACCTGGAACAGAAGTTTGAGAGTTGTAAAAATACATTGTGATTCCAAAATAAATTTATTTGCCTTCAGGGATTATTGTCAGAAGCAGAAAAGTTTCCAAAAGTTTCCAAAAATTTCTTGCTGGGATCTGGAATCACAGAGATTCCCACCAGGCATGTGCTGGAAAATTAAAATAAATCCAGATTAATGTGCTGCACTCAAGAAAATAAAATGAATATCCAGACTGCTCTAGAGAGGTTTGATAAATGAAGAGTAAAATTCATATTTCAGGAGTTATTTGAATATTTAATTGAGGATCACAGAACCACAGCAGGATTTGGGATTTGAGGGTGAGATGGGATAAATCCAAAAAATCTGCTGCTCTTGGATTTGTAATTGTTCTTAAGGCCATTAAATAAAACCATTGCTAGAAATAAATATCCTAAAGCATCTTCATTTGTGTGCTCAGTGTTGATTTGAAAAAAGTGAGGGGATAAAGAAATAATTTATCCAATTCCTGCAATCCTGCAGGGCCTGGTGGGGTTTTTGTGTTAATAACAGGAACAAGGCAGATGGATGTGATTCCAACCCCAAAACTCCACGGGTTTGTTTGGGATAAATCAGCAAAGGCCCCATGGAAACAAGGGGGTGGAGTTGGCAGCTTGGAAAAAAAAATTAAAATTAAAAAATTAAAAAATTAAAAAATTAAAAAATTTAAAAATTTTAAAATTTAAAAATTTAAAAATTTAAAATTCAGCTCTTTGGAAGAGATCACCCTGCAGGGCTGGGGCTCAGGGCTGCTGCTGCAGGTGCCAGAACCCCTGGAACCCTCCTGAGCCTCACCCTGGGCTGGCGAGCCTGACAAGCTGCCTTCACATGATTTGATAATTGAAGGCTGTAATTCATGAATCTTAATGTTTACTCGATTTAATTGAGCACTGGTGTTAATTAAAACGAGGCAGTGGCTTCAATCCCAGTTTGGAGTGAAGGAGGAGGGGATTGCTGCCTGTGCTCATGGCAAACATGGCAATGAGAACAAGAAATNAACTCAGATTCCACACTCCAAACTCAGATTCCAAACTCCAAACTCAGATTCCAAACTCCAAACTCAGATTCCACACTCCCAACTCAGATTCCAAACTCCAAACTCAGATTCCACACTCCCAACTCAGATTCCACACTCCCAACTCAGATTCCAAACTCCAAACTCAGATTCCACACTCCAAACTCAGATTCCAGATTCCAAACTCAGATTCCAGACTCCAGACTCAGATTCCACACTCCAAACTCAGATTCCAAATTCCAAACTCAGATTCCAAATTCCAAACTCAGATTCCAGACTCCAGACTCAGATTCCAAACTCCAAACTCAGATTCCAGACTCCAGACTCAGATTCCAAACTCCAGACTCAGATTCCAGACTCCAAACTCAGATTCCAGATTCCAGACTCCAGACTCAGATTCTCACTGCACCCCTGCCCTGCTGAGATGCTCTGAGCAGCCAGCAATGCTGGGAGGGGCAGTCAAACAGGATTCGAGGAATTGTGTGGCGTGGGGAAGTGACCAAAGCCACAATTTTTCTCAAAAATGGGGAGGAAGGGAATCTTTGGAGGAAAATGTTCTTTGTGTCAGTGCTGGGAGGATTTTGTACTGACACAAAACTCTGGGGTTTATTCACTCTGTGTATTTAAACACTGATAAAGAAGAGTCTGAGGCAAAGCAAACTCGCTGGTATTGATCAGGAATATTTTAAACCCTGACTTCCAGCTCTGTTCACAGTCCCAGGAATTCTCCAGCTGCTCCCATCCCTCGGGGCTCCCTGGGGGAAATCCTCAGCTGGCAAAGCCAGGAGCATCTCGGGGCAGCTGGGTTTCAGCAGGAACCTGCTCCTAAACCACCACAACCAGGCTGGATCTGCTGGAATTGGAGCCAGAAAACCCAAAATGGGTTGGTTGGAAAGGAATTTAATCCCATCCACCATAACCCAGGCTGGATTTCAATAGGAAATCCTTCCTAAACTCTCAAAAATGGGCTGGATCCACTGATATCAGAGCCAAAAAACCCAGAATAGGTTGGTTGGAAAGGAATTTAATCTCATTCACCATAACCCAGGCTGGATTTCAGTAGGATCCTGCTCCTAAACCATCAGAACCAGGCTGGATCTGCTGGAATTGGAGCCATGATATCCAGAATAGGTTGGTTGGAAAGGAATTTAATCCCATCCACAGGAATTTAAGCTGGATTTCAGCAGGATCCTGTTCCTAAACTCTCAAAAATGAGCTGGATCCCATTGTGCTGTAAAACTCAGAATGGGTTGGTTGGAAAGGACCTTAAATCCCATCCACAGGAACCCAGGCTGGATTTCAGCAGGATCCTGTTCTTAAACCATCAAAAATAGGCTGGATCCACTGATATCAGAGCCAGAAAACCCAGAATGGGTTGGTTGGAGAGGAATTTATTCCCATTCACAGGAACCTGGGCTGGATTTCAGTAGGATCCTGCTCCTAAACCACCAAAACCAGGCTGGATCTGCTGTAATCAGTGTCATAAAACCCAGAATGGGTTGGTTGGAAAGGAATTTTTTCCCATCCACCATAACCCAGGCTGGATTTCAGTAGGATCCTGTTCCTAAACTGTCAAAAACTGTCTGGATGCACTGATATCAGAGCCAAAAAACCCAAAATGTTTTGGTTGGAAAGGACCTTAAATCCCATCCACAGGAACCCAGGCTGGGTTTCAGCAGGATCCTGTTCCTAAACCACCACAACCAGGCTGGATCTGCTGGAATTGGAGCCAGAAAACCCAGAATGGTTTGGTAGGAAAGGACTTGAATATCCTGATTGATATCCCAATCAATATCCCAATTAATAATATCCCAATCAAGATCTCAATTAATATCCGATCAATATCCCAATTAATATCCCAATCAATATCCCAATTATTATCTCAATCAATACCCCAGTTAATAATATCCCAATGAATATCTCATCAATATCCCAATTAATAGTATCCCAATTAATATCCCAATTAATATCCCAATTAATAATATCCCAATCAATATCCCAATGAATATCCCAATGAATATCCCAATTAATAACCCAATCAATACCCCAATTAATAATATCCCAATTAATATCCCTATTAATATCCAAATTAATGTCCCAATTAATATCCCAATTAATAATATCCCAATTAATACCCCAATCAATATCCCAATTAATAATATGCCAATTAATATATCAATTAATATCCCAATTAATAATATCCGAATCAATATCCCAATTAATATCCCAATCAACATCCCTATTAATATCTCAATCAATATCCCAATTAATAATATATCAATTAATATGCCACTTAATATGGCAATTAATACCCCAATTAAAACAGAAATTTGGGTCCTGGAGGTGTCTCTGGTGTCTCCTGGCCTTTCCCTGGGGTGTGCACGGAATTCCTGCCTTTTCCAGAATTAAATCCACAGAATTCCAGCCACAATTAAATAATTATGGTGCACAATTAAATCCTGGTGCACAATTAGCTGCTGCTTTAATGGCAAAATGAACAATTAATGTAATTAACCAGCAATGCCGCCTAATTAATCGATTCTATCTCTTCTAAATATGAATTATTTCCATGAATGTGAAAGCAAAGCCAAAACCCGCTGAGATTTGGGAATTACTGTGGAATAATTACATTTATTCACTTTTTAAAGCAAAATTTTATTTCTTTTTTATTTCAAATTCTTTTCCTGCTCTGTGGAAAGGAGAAGGAGGGACAGCCCTGATTTACATTTTATCTGCAATGCATCAGCAGTTTCTGCAGCCTTATTTTTTAATTTATTTTTATTTTTTTCTTTTGTTTTGGCACAATTCCTGGGCAGAGATGCAGCCTCGCCAGGCAGGTGCTGCATTCCCTGTAACCCCTGCATTGCTGCTCCAAAAACCAAATTTTTTTGCATTTCCTAATTTTTTTTTGCATTTCTGTGCTGTGGCAAATTCAAATTACAACAGCTCTGAGGAGACTCTTCAAATGTCGGATTTTAAAATATTTTTTAAGGCCAGAAAACAATTATTTGTAAGATTTTTAAAGCCTAGAAAATTAGATTATTTATAAGATTTTTTAATTCAGAAATTTTGATTATAAGTAAGATTTTTTAAGCCTATAACTCAATGGTTTTTAAGATTTTTAAGCCCAGAAAAATCAGTGGTTTTTTAATAATTTTCAGCCCAGAAAACTTAGTGGTTTTTAAAAATTTTAAGCCTAGAAAATCAGTGGTTTTAAGGTTTTTAAGCCCAGAAAACTCAATGATTTTTAAGATTTTTAAGCCCAGAAAAATCAGTGGTTTTTTAATAATTTTCAGCCCAGAAAACTTAGTGGTTTTTAAAAATTTTAAGCCTAGAAAATCAGTGGTTTTAAGGTTTTTAAGCCCAGAAAACTCAATGATTTTTAAGATTTTTAAGCCCAGAAAAATCATTTTTCCATCATTTCCCTTGGTCTTTAATGAATCTGAATATTTCATGCAGGATAAAATAATAAAAATAGAATAAAAAAATAGAATTAAAAGGAGATAAAAACAAGTGGTGATAAAGAACCCTTGGGTGTATAAAGGGAGAAATCTTTCCAGTATTTGAGGGTTTGGACAATTTTTTAAAATTATTTTTTAAATTTTAAATTTATTTTTTATTTATTTAAATAAATTTAAATTCATGTGTCAAATCCTGAGTTTATTAAAGGTTTTGCTGAAGAAGCAAAATTTTCCCTGAGAGTCCAAACCCTTCTCTGCTGCTGCTTCCAAAACTCAACTTTTTTACAAAAATTCACTNTATATATATTATTTTCTATATCCTATATTCTATATCCTATATTCTATATTTTTATAGATGTCCTATACATATATATACATACATATATATATAATTTTTTAAAATATTTTTTAAATCTTTTTCTATTTTTCTGATGACACACAATGACAGTGATATTTCCAAAAATGCCACTTTTAGGAAGAATAAATTCCCATGAAAACAGAAAACATCCCATGCTCTCCTTCCAGCTGCAGCTCCTTGATCTCCCCAGTTCCTGAGCATCTCAAAGCTCAGGAATTAAACTGGAATTAAAACCAAAGGACCCTGAAGAACAAAACCATTTCAGATTATGAAGATGTATAAGGGTTTGATATATTTAAAAATGTGCTTTTTGCACTGTTAACATTTTTCCTGACTGGAAGCCTTAATGTCTGACTGAAGGTTGTTCACGAGGCATCTCTGGAGATGGAGAAACAATAAAAGTGATTTAACAAGAGGAAAGAAAAAAGAGAGGCAGCAATAAATCTGAGCATTGTCTGGGCTTCAGCTGCCGTGGGCTGGGGGTAATGGCACATTAATGCACAAATCAATAATCTGAATTAAAGCAGGCCCAGAAAGGCTCCTCACAGCTGCAGCCTTCACCCCGGGCAGGGCGGGAGGTGTGGGGGTGCAGTGAGGGGCGCTGGGCGTGCTGCTCCCTGGGATCCTGCAGCCAGCCCTGCTTTCCTGGGAATTCTGCCTGGGATGGAGCAGGAATTAGGGCTCAGAGCCTTCGCTGGGCATTGTGCAGATCCTTTATGGGGCTGGAAGAAGAGAATCCTCGGACCTCCCTGGGTTCAGAGGAGCAGGAATGGGAGCAGGAATGGGAGCAGAGGATTTTCCATCCTTCCCTGGGCTCCTGGAGCAGGAATGGGAACAGGAATGGGAGCAGAGGATTTTCCATCCTTCCCTGGGTTCAGTGGAGCAGGAATGGGAACAGGAATGGGAGCAGAGGATTTTCCATCCTTCCCTGGGTTCAGAGGAGCAGGAATGGGAACAGGAATGGGAGCAGAGGATTTTCCATCCTTCCCTGGGTTCAGAGGAGCAGGAATGGGAGCAGGAATGGGAGCAGAGGATTTTCCATCCTTCCCTGGGTTCCATGGAGCAGGGATGGGAACAGGACAGGCAGCAGCTGTGCCAGGAATGGGAGCAGAGAATCCTCTGTCCCTTTTTGGGTTCCATGGAGCAGGAATGGGAGCAGCTCTAGCAGGGATGGGAGCAGAGAATCCTCAGGCTCTTCCTGGGTCCTGTGGAGAAGGAATGGAGCAGCAGAGAATCCTCTGTCCCTCCCTGTGCTCCATGGATCAGAACAAAGAGCAGCTGGAGCAGGATGGAGCAGAGAATGCTCTGGATCCCCTGGATCAGAGCAGGAGCAGCTGGAGCAGGATGGAGCAGGGCTGTCCGTGCCTGGCCAGGTTCATCCGGGGCCAGCAGGGCCGTTTTTGGGGACACGGCTCAGCAGGGCTGTGCTGTTAGCGAGCCGTGACTGCAGCGCTGCTCCCGGGCGGGAGCACGGCAGGTGAAGCGAGAGCCGGGCACGGGGGGTGAGGCAGAGCTCTGCCTGCCCCTGGAGCACCGAACCAGCTCTGGAATGCCTGCGGGGGCTGTGTGCACAGAACCTGCTCTGGGACCCGCTGGCTTTGTCGTGGCATCCTAAAAATTACAGATGAAACCTTTGGGAGCTTGGCCTTGAACGCACAAATTCATCTCCAACGTTCCAGGCAGGCTGGGGGGGCTTGGAAAGGAACTTAAATCCCATCAGTGCCACCCCAGCCATGGCAGGGACACCTCCCACTGTCCCAGCTGCTCCAACCTGGCCTTGGGACACTGCCAGGGATACAGGAGCAGCCACAGCTCCTCTGGGAATTCCATCCAGCCCGGAATTCCTTCCCAATATCCCACCCAGCCCCGCCCTCTGGCAGTGGGAATCCATTCCCTGTGTCCTGTCCCTCCACCCCTTGTCCAAATTCTCTCTCCATCCTTTTCCTTTCTGATCCCCCTGTCCTGCTCCCACCTGGCTTTTGTCCTTTACCTGGGCAAGGAAAGAAACCCCAAATCAGCCGGATTTGGGAAATCCAGATTCCTCCTGCCACAAACCAGCATTCCACTTATTTGTACTTTTCAGTCTCCCCACCACAAAAATCACTTTTGCTCCGCTGTCCCCTCAGTTTTATTGGAATTCCCCATGGAATGCTGTCCCTCTGTGCCGAGCTGGCTCCTGCACTGCCGGAGTGCCCCAGCCCCTGTGCTCCTGCCCTGGGACTCTCCCGATTCCGGCTCGGTTCCAGCTTGTCCCTTTCCAGCCGCAGGAAGAGCTGAGCTGGTGGCAGTAGATGGCACTGTCTCAATCCTGCTCAGCCCGAGCCGGGAGCGGGGAGCTGGAGACAGCCAGGGGGTGGAGGGGGTGGAAAAGGGGTGCAGGGGATGGGAAAAG